>JABUQX010098398.1:0-20000 GCA_015478945.1 Trachelipus rathkii
CTATATATATATGTATATATATATTATATTATTCTAATACATAAAAATAAATTTTTTTTTTCAAAATGCCAATGTTATCGGAAGTGGCACGGAAACAATCGACTGGACTGAGTCACAAGAAAATGAACAACTAGCTCCAAAGCGTTCGATGAATTATTTTGACACAGACGTTAGCATTAAAATTGATAAGGAAATTTGCAATTCATTTACAACAAGTCGTGAAAAAGGAATTCAAACTGTTCAGCATCAATTGTTCAAGGAATCGCCAATTGGACCAAAATTTACCAATTGAATCAACTAGCTCCTTGATATCAGATTCTCCTTCACTGCACAGTCAATCGATTACATACTAAGATCTTATATTCACCCAGTCCCAACTACAAAATTTCATCAATGGGATATTGGGCGATCTGGAGTGATTCTGGATTAGCAGATTCAACAGCTTCAACTTCAAGTCGACTCAAAATAAGCCATTCATCTCCATTCCCTCTCCCCCAAAAACGTAGATTGATCAGCCAGCACAACTAAGTATCCTTTTGACGATAAAAAACCCATTCAAAGCAAAAAAAATATGTGATATAAACATTGCAAAATTTTTTTATTGCAATATAACATATCATTCCGTTGCTTCTTTAGCGAAGGAAAAGTATTAAGAAATGAGTAATGCTCGATCTCAGGCCAGGATATAATCCACCTTCGATAGAGACCGTCTTGGTCCGTCTGTTGTGAGGTAATGATGAAATTGAAAACTCTGTCTAAACATTAATTATCCGACTCACAATCACTCTCGCGTTCGAGATGGTGCGTCCTCGATAAAAAAATGGCAATTTCTCCCACATCTATATTCTACTGGCACCTCAATTCTTTTTCTTTTAATGCGACTGGATTTGTGGCGTGAAACGAGACAGACGAATTTTGTGCAGAAATTATGAAAAAATTCTATTAAAAGAAGTCAAAGAGAACATATAGGAAAAGATGTAAGTTAATATCTTAATATACCGATATCAATTATCAGTAGACATTTATATTTTACGCTTACTGTGTTGAAACTTAACAAATATACATGTAACAAGTATTTACTATTATTGATTAATTTCATTCATATTTGATATGGTTATTATAAATATTAGGTTTTTTGCAATATTGTTACCGACAATGAAGTATAGGATGAAAAGATGAGGGCATTAATTAAAATCCAAAGAACTGACTACAATCACCTACGCCTGCTCGGCTCACTATCTTATCTATGGAAGAGAATGAAACTCCAAAACAATAATGAAGATGTTGTAATTTTCAGAAAAACTTCCGTAGATCACCCACCAACCAAAGGATAAGGCTGTAATAATAATAATAATAATAATAATAATCATAAATAATTCATATAATAATATAATAAAAGATTTAATGAATAGTGTTGTATACAGTAACAGGGGTGGCTTGGAAAAAAAAGAGGACTAGTGCCACAAATTGAATTATTATTTACTTCTATATATATATATATAACTATAATATATAATATATATTATTTCTACTATATAATATTATATAATATATATATATATTATACATCAGTATATACAGTAACTATTATAGATATATATATATATATACCAGTTATTTATTCATAAAAATTACTATTATAGGCGGTGCTTAGATGATAAAAGGAGGTTTAATGCCGCAAATTGTCCCGGGAAATGACACTCGTTGGAAGCTCATCTTAGCCTGTATCCGATACATTCATAAATAATTTCTTCCAGAGTACGTGAGATAAATAATGAACATAATTCAAGAGAGCATTAGCAAATTTTAAAAATCTTATTGCTACTACTTCATGAGCAATTGGATCTTCCCAAGCATTCTTAATGAAGCCTTTTGAGGCTCTTGATGGTAGTAGTATAAAATATTATCTATATATATATTATATAAATTATATCAAAATTATCTTAGTTACATATATATATATATGACTACTATATATACTCTAACTAATACTATAAAACGTATATCGGACATATAATAATGATATATTACCTTATTTATATATATAATCTCTCTCTCTCGAATGACATTTATATATTATATATATTATATATACAGATATATTATATATATATATATTATATATAAGTTATATATACTTATAGTATATAACCTCTATTATTATTTATATACTATTAAATTATACGGTATATATTATATACGGTATATATATATTCTTTAATATATAATATATATATTATTATAATATTATATATATAATAATATATATATATTATATATACTTAGATATATATATATATATATCATATCAAATCATAATATATTAATATAATATTGGAAATATTAATATAGTAATAGAATCTATATATATATATAATATATATATATGATATAAACTTAGATATATAATATTATATTATATAAATTAGACACATATTATAAGTATGTATAGTATATACATTATATATAATATATTATATAGATAATATTGAGGGATGGCCTGGGTTTATCTCGGCAACTATCCGGGTAGCCGCTATCAGCCGCAAGTTTTTGGACATCCTGGTATGCCGGCCGGATATCATTGTTATCCGGCCCGGATAACGAGATAGTTAATTCCTAGTAGGTTCTTCCCGTGGGGTGGAAACATATTATAATTTGAAATCTATTATAATATTACTAATAATATATTTATTATTTCTTGTTAATATATATTATACATATATATATAATAATATTATATTATATAATATTATATATAAGGTATATAATATATATATATATACTTTATTATACTAGTATAATATATATAGATATACTTACTTATATGTATCCCCTTTCTATCTGTAGTTGTTAAAATTGTGACATTTGCTGTATATTAAATTCGCATGATCTATGCAACCTAATTCATGAATATATTATTACACACTACACATCAATATTATATCATATATATATATTATACTATACATATATATATATATGATATATATTATAATAATTTATATCATATTATATTAATATTATAGAAAATAATATATTTATAATAATATATATGATATATAGAATATATACACCATATATATTATATCTTAATATATATTAATAATCCATATTAAATCTTCATAGCGATATATTTACGCTAATAGCTACCTAAATCAATAGAAGACCATATAATCTATTACTTGTTTAGAGCTTGTCCCTGCAATGTTGCGTGGTACCATCTATAGTATATTATTTATTCAATCTAGTAAACTGACAACTGCGCTTGTATCTCAAATGTGATGTGTTCAAGTCTTCGAAAGCACTCATACTCATATAAGCTTAAGAGCTCATCTTATAAGAAATTTGCGTATAAAAAAAAGTTAAAAAGACATAAATTTGATCTTCTCAAACTATATGTTTTAAACTCCAAGCTCTATGCACTTTGGTTAATTATTACTTTTTTTACAAAAACTTTACATAAATGACCGAATGCAAAAATACGATTTTCGCGGTGCTAGCCATGAGGTACAAAGATGGCAATATTGTGGAAACTATAAATTTTTGCCTATTCCACTGAATCAACAATTTTTCTTTTTGGTAGTCGTTCTGAATTGCGAATTAATTTGCTCAAAATGATCATGGGCACTTTCCGGCTAACCCGCAATTCGCAACAATTTTTTCACCAATCTGATCGTTTATCGCAGCAGGCATTTATTCGACAATTATGCTCGTGTTTGGCTATTCCCGGGCACAATTCAGCACTCTAACATTGCGTGGACACGCGTGCCACGCTCCTTATCTGTTCTGCCGAGCAACGCGTCTGTACTCTATTGGCACGACGCGCTGGCACCACGAATGATCTCAGAGAGAGCGACAACTTCTAGAAAAAATAAAGATCCCGAATCGCCTTCGGGGAGTGAGCCCTTGCTCCCACCGACGAAACGTTTACACGAGCGGTCGCATACGCACGCGCTCTCCGGTATTAGGCTCACATAATATCACTCACAGTCCACTTAATGGTACGGAACCCCCCCTTCCCATTTGCAAATTTTTTTACCGCTTCTGTACCCGCAATCTGTTCGCCATATCTTCAGTGGTTGTTCCCAGCTGGACTCCATCTCGCCGCCGTCAGTTTCCCTACTTACGATTCATAAAACGCTTCCAAAAGATATACCCAATCTTATCATCGAATCTTCCCACCATTTAGTGAGTAACTCTATCTCTTGCTTCTCATGAAGCGATGTTCTTTTATAATATTTGATTTTGTTACGTAATAATAGGACTTTAATCATGAAAATTTGTTTAGTTTTTGTTTATTTTTAATTGATGAATATTCATTTCTTTCAAATTTCTTTTGACGTTTGAACTATTGTATTAGGAATTAGGCATATAGGCACATTAAGGATTAGAGACAGTTAAAAAGCACATGGCCCTCCCTATCGAGAACTGTCCCAGTCAAGCCCACTACCAACATGTAGTGCAAATCACAAAGCAACCCTAGGGCTTTGTCAATCTGTTCTGTAACTACAGAATCCACCAATTTGATTTCAGTCAAAACTAAATGTATATAAATATGGAATCCCAAACCATCCACATGCATTAATAACTAGTTATCGGTCACACATGCCAATTCCCAATAACTTCTTATAACTAAAAAAGCCCGCCATTTGGCTTTCGTCAATCGATACATTATACTATACCCAACATCCATAAACGAATTCTAACCGTTTTCTTAGAATGTGCGGAATCGAGTCACACTCAAACCCTCCTTGGCAGCTATTCCAACAATTTACCCAACCCTATATACTGATGCATGCGTTCTACTATATCCAAGATGCGCGGCTTTCTTTTCTTCAATTCTTATTACTGACCCCTGGTCACCTGTCCATGTTTTACTATGAAAATTTATTGGTCTCTATATTATCCAATAGATGTCACTATTTTGCTAGACTGTATCATTCCCCTCTGTATAAATCGCTCTCTACAGAAAACATTCCTACACTCCTTCAGACTCCTCGCCTTCATAGGCCTCTTACCTGCAAACCAGAACACTCTCGTTCGCTAACTACCGTTGCATCTCTTAGCATTCTAAGGTCTTTCTTCTGTAATAAGCGGCCCAAAACTTGTGCACAATACTTATTACTGGCCTAATAGCTATTATACCAGTTTACTGATAACTCCTTGCTCTTGTAAACAACCATTGCGATTATTATGGCCATCATCTGTATTAGCCTCATTTCTAGCTTCAAACACCTTGATTAGCCTACCTTTCAAATTACGCGTATTCAACCTACAATCTTTTTCTTGGTCACAGGACTCCGACAGCCCAAATCACATTCATATCTGTTAAAACTTTTCTATTTGTAGTAACCAGGGTTATGGAAGAACCTTACACTTGTTTATATTACACAACATTTGCCACCTTATCTGCCCACCCAAGAAGTTTATCAAGATCATTTTGAACTTTATACATCCTTCACTTCTCCTAACTGAGGTGGCCACTCTTGGTATCATCCAAACTGCAGAAACCTTGCATTTAAAGTCCCTTGGTCTAAATCATCTATATATATGAGGACAATAGTGGCCCCAGCACTGAACCCTGGGGACAACCACTTCAATATTCCCATGAATGATTTATTTGCCCATTAGTTGTTACACACTGCTTTCTATTTCGCAAAGCCACTCTTTAATCCAACCATTACCACTCCACCTATATACCACATTGCAATAACTGATTCATCATTCAGCCTTATGTGGGGAACCTTATCAAAAGCTGTACTAAAGTCTAAATATAAATATCAACTGGATCTACTCGGTCGATGCAGTCAGTAATGTTTTCCTAAATTCTAAAAAAGGTTTGTCTGACATGACCTACCCTTTCTGTCCCGTGCTGGGAGTCATACAATACTTGGTTATCTTTCTAAGTATTTCGCTATATGACCTTTCAGTAACAATTTTCCAGACCTTTACAACCAGAGATGTTTAAGCTAACCTGGCTATAATTTCGCCAAATTTCCTTACTACTCGTTCTGTGATAAATAAGCACAACATTATGCTGTTTCCAGTCATCTAGGTACCTCACCAAATGTACTAGATCGTCTTAAAAAATCAAGAATCACAGTGCCTTATGGCAATGCTGAAACTGACCCTCTTTCAGAATCTCTACCTAATATACCCAATCAGGCCTGCTAGCCCTTTACTTGGATCAATCATGATCTAATAAACGTTTTAATATCTTTTACACAAAATTCGAAATTCTGTAAGCTCTATTGGTTACAATGACATACAAGAAGACTACTAGTCACTGAACTTATTATCTAATCTTCTCGCCTAAACACTGAAGCGAAATACAGCATTTGAAAATGATTGCAACCAACTCCTTATCTGAACTCACTAAATTTTCATCAATCTTTATTGGACCAATTGTCCTATTTCTTACTTTTAAATTTAATAAAAAGCTAAAAAACTCTCTTCAGGTTCTTCCATTACTATTCACGTGCTAAATTAATTTGTCGCCTCGGCTTTTGCACCATTCTATTGACTGTGTTTAAGTTCATTTTCTATGTATTTCCTATAACTTTGCAAATCATCCTCCCTCCCTCTACACCTTGATATTTTAAACACATGCGCTTTTGCATTAAATTTTCTCCCTTGTATCTCTCTATTCACCAAAAGGTTTTCTTTCTTCGTCCACCTAAGCTTTATCTTTAAACATAACTGACTGATTATTCATTAAAATTTCGGTTTTCAAAATAGGTTCCCACCAATGATGTCAAACTCAGTTCCTTGGTCTTTTAAACTCTTTATCCCAGCAGCTGTGTCACTAAGCCATGATCTCGAAACATTTGGTTACAAATTTCCATTTCGGAAATCTAATGATCTTTTCCCTATTAACTTGGCAAATTTGGGCCCAGAGTAATCACATTCATATTAACATCTAATTATATTACTGGTCACGAAGTCCTAATTCTTCCTCTCAAACTCTAAGCAATTCATCCACCATACTCTTCATCATTAGTTAATATATAAGTCGTAATTTATGTGCATCGATATCTTGTGGGTCTTGGACATCTTGGGCAAAAGTATAGTATACAATTTCATGACATGCAAACTACTACGGTCTATATTAGACCAGGAATCCCCACAGAATGCCCAGGAAATCTATCACCATATATGCACGTTACCTTTTATCTTACTGTGCATTAACTGGCTCAATTTCTTTCCACAATTTTCAAGCACTCTAAGTCTGGACTTGGCGCAGGAGTGTCTATAAAATGCCTCCTATTCTATATGATTATTGTAGTCATTCTAGTCATTCCGTATGATTATTGTAGTAAATTTTAAGTGAGTCGGCTGTGTTAGTACAGAATTGAATATTGCTTTTGAACATAAACGCGCCAACCACCACCCTCTTTCCTCATACGCTGGTATAATAGTGAAATATCCCTCATTCTCATATTCCATCAGAAACAGGAGGTCCTTCTCATTAATTCTTCTATAACCATGCTCAGTTCGATGCAAAAATGCTAGATTCCATTATAGGTTCAACTAACTCAGCTCATCTTTTTTATTCTAAGGCTATGAGCATTTGTGTTTGTGTATAAACATTTGATACTCAAATGCTGTATTTTATTTGCATATCATCATTATTTTAACCCTGTAACAATCATTAGTTTTATTATATCCCCCACGTATTTAAAGTTACCCATTCTTTACCTTTGGTATCAGATTTAAGCCCACCACACCCCAACCTTTACCCTAAGTTTGTTGCTTAAACAGTCTACCAAATGGTACCTGAAGCAAGCTCAACACCCCCCATTTACGACTAAAGTTGATACTCCCCCATTCCTGCTGGCAAAAACGATCTTTATCCAGAAATTCTCCTCACAATCCAAAACCTAATCATTTTCTGAAAAACATAACTTCCTAACCCTTTCATTTACACCTAAAGCCCTACCTCCCCCATCCTCGACGCTGCACCTAACCCTAGTTAAAATCTCCCAGAAATCACGCCAACTCACTTTCTTCCACTAGCTTTCATCTCTAATCAACTCCGTTAATCGTGCTATTAATCTCTCTCTGACCTTCCTATTGCCCCTATATGCATTGCTTCCCACATGCACTCACCTGAATCAACATTTGTACGACATCAATCTCTTATCTTATCCTAGCCCACGATATCATCACTCCGGCACCCTCGATAAACAACTCTGCCAATCGTTCTTTTTTTATTCTTAGTTTGAAAGTCTATCTAGTATCGCTCAGCATCCCTAAGAGTCGTTCGTCCAATTGCCCTTCATCAGTGATCCCTCCTTGCCAGACAAATCACTCATCACAATTGGCACCTCATCTGATCCCTCCCATTCTGGGAAGACGGTGAACTTTACTGCAAGCGGATCACAGGGCTGACCGACTTTTCGAGACCATCCTCATCTTAAATTATTATATTCTAGCTTCTACAATCTCTATACTTATCTCGCAGACTACCCACCTACTATATACACTACTTGAGCCTTTTCCCCTCTCATTCTTCCTGCCGTAGTTTGAATCAGCTCGATTCCGCTCTACCCCGTACTATCCCGCTCCCTCCTTCCTGCCTCGGCACATCCCGCCTACCTAACTTTTTTCCTAACACTTCCTCCTTTCTCAACTCAAACACTTTTCTTATCAACCATTACACACTTTCCACTCAGTTCTTCTGCAATCTCCTTCCCTTGAACAAACAACATTCTTCTGCATTTTCACATCACAAGCAGGCCGGAGGCCATCATTATCACATAGTTCACTACTTACAGTCCCACCAGATATCACACAGAGCCGATACATACTTTAAAATTATTATATAGCTCTACTACCTGTACCTAATTATTTTACCCCAACTACGTTGTAAATATCACATCAAGCCTAAAAGAATAAACTACTCTCTTTAAAACAGGAGGTTAAAATTTAAATTTATTTAGCTCTAGCCATAGCCAGGCGATACTTATAAAGATATAAGTGCTGAGCTTAACTGTAGTCTGGTGACTGGAAACCTAGACATTTAATTAAATTATCACTAAATTTAATCAGATAGAACATTATAAGATGTATTTAAATACAAGGAACAGTCTATTTTAAGAATGCCCAATAACACGCACACACAGCAAGAACAGCTTAAGCTCGGTACACCTATTGTTAGCCTTGGGTCATAGGCTATCAAATTTACTTAAATATTATCACAATGAATTAAGTCATACTAACAATTTGTTTCTTAAATGACTGTACTATCATATACACATACGAGATATCGTACATCTAGTATACACACACACTAAATTCTGTTTCACCTAAACTTACTTCTCACAACTACACAATTCTATATTAATAAAATTGGAGACGCAAAAATATAAATCACAACCTTACTCCTGGTCACTGGCCATACCTAAATCCCCTTAACTCAATCTGATTACTTTACAAAAACTTATCAGTACAAACTTCCTGCACGCTACCATAATCCTAGGCTTGGTTTCCTAGCCACTAAACAAGTTATCTTAAAAAAAATCGATTTATTGACACAAAATGATCATCAATTATCAATTGAATTAAACTTGAAATATACTCAATTGCCACATTCATTATGCCACTTACTAAGGGACGAACAGATTTTGGTGTTATTAAACGTTGCTACTCAATGTTGTCACTCAATGTTATTGTCAAATCAATTGTAACCATTTCAAAAATCCCTCAACTGATTATATTGGCTCGTTTTTTGTTTTTCGTGTGTTCCAGGACCCGCCCTGGTGTTATGTGATTTGGTTTCAACCCAGTGTGGCCGACTTTGTGAAAGCTTGGTGGGTCCTATACACTGACTCAAATAAAAAAAAAAAAAAACAAAAAAAAAAACAAAAAAAAAAAAAAAAAAAAAAAAAAATATATATATAATATATATATTATATATATACTTATATATATATATATATATATCTTTATTATATAGATATATATATATATATTATATATATATATATATATAGTTATAGATATATATCTATATAATAAATACAGGGTGTCTCGACGAGTTATGCGTTACAACTTATTCTGTTATCAGCCGAACGAAGGTTTAAGCAATGAAAATGAATGTCAGGAATATAGGTAGTTCGCGAATTTATAATTCACTTAGGAGGACTCGGATATGTTTACGTTGTGTTGCCAACGCGCAATACGAAAAACCGCTCAACAAAAATGCGGCCAGTGGGTCGAATGGGGATGATATATTTTTTATGGGCTTCTGTGACAATGCACTAAAAAATGACGGTGGGCTCTTCCCTTCTCGACTATTATCTTTGATACGGTGCTGTCGGTTCCACGCAAGTGTCCCATAAAACAACTAGACTTCAGTTCGTACAAATCTATGGCCTACAAAAGCCGAAAGCGTGTCAATATAAATAATTAGGTGTAAATACAACATAGGCATATCCAATCAGTATTTCAAAAAATATCAATCACAGCTAACAAGAATAAAATTAACATACGTAATGCATACCCTTTTAGATTACATTTGATCGACTATGTAGAATATTTAAATAACGGCCATGTGAATGTGTACAACCAATAAACAGCTATCATATGGAGGTGGATGTCATAACCTATGAATTATGCGTAATAAAGTGTAGCTGAAACGCATAACTTCAGAATCAGTGCTTTGACTTTAGTCAGAGGCCACTACGATTTTGGAACATGCCCCCATGACCCATTATACGCGGACGACACAAGCGTTGACACTGTTGCAGATAGGTGTACATTATGCAAACAGGACGATGCTCGCAAGAGCTAGCTTAGATCATCGGACAACGTTATATCCATCGAGACGACCGACGAGCCACAGCATTCCATAGAGTTACAGACGGTTTCAAGGATAAGGTCAATGAGTTCAACCCCCTACGATTCAACATTACGGGAGGGGGTCGTGTCCGTCACAATTCGAATTCGAACATTGGACGTTCTGCTATACACCATGAAAATCCAACGTCCTCACTTACGCGGGACAGCGCCTAGATTCCGGTTTCGGGAAATATCGAGGCAACCATACGAGGCATTCGTGTTGATAACAACATGTATCCATAGTAGGCCATACAATGTGCATGGTTTGCACTCCGTGGAGACCTCAAAGGCTCGGCTCGGGATTTCCTAGCTGTCAATGTGATTCGCCTGTCTAATGGATGTAACCGAACTTATTGGAAAATATCTTATGGACCGATGGATCTCGCTTTACCAATAACGTATGTATAACGGTGAAATTTCAGACATTGGGCGGAAACACAACCCCCGTCTAACATTCACTAGCCATCTCAGGTTCCATACTCAGCATCGTCTTGGTGTGGTAGACTCCAATAGTAGCAGAATTCATCGGGCCTTTAGTTCTTCCGAGGGAAATTATGACAGGACAGCGTTACCTCAATTTCCTGCAGAGACCGTCCTCGTTGACCTCCTGAGTGATATACCTTTAAGCCTTTAAGAAAACAACGAAGAATATATTACTAACATGATGGGTGGTGACCAGCACATAATGCAGCTATGGTGAACCTACCTCGACAGAACTTTTCGGGAAGATGGATCAGAAGATCTGGTCCATTTCATGGCCTGCGCGTTCACCCGACTTAACACCACTGGGCTACTTTTGTGCGGGCTATCTCAACATATACCGGGGACGCGCGGTTTAATGAACCAGTAACCAGTCGCCCGATGCTTCGCCTGCTGATAACCCAACGCATGTGGGTAATCCTTCCCTGCGGTCACTGTGATTGGCATGCCAATGAAATCTGGCGCCAGAGGGTCTAGGCATGTCATTCGCGTAGTTCCGGAGTGGAGGCGTTTCTGAAACATTTGTTAAATGACTGTATGTACAGCGAAACGACCGTGCGCAGTTTTCTCTCCCTTTGATGTTGTGGAAGATTCATAGGTGTAAATTTGTTATGAATTTTTTAACACGTTTATTAACATTTTCTTATGGTAAATATTGTGTTTTGTGTTTAGTACCATTAGTTTTCTTCAACCTTTTCACATCACGTTTAAAACTATTGTTGGTAATATTGACGAGTTATGGGTACATCGCCGTGGAAACGAAGAACCGTATCAAAAAAATGTCGGAGGAAGAGCCACCTCATTTTTTATGTGAATATTCATAGAAGCCATAAAAAATATAACTCCATTCCAAAACACTTAAAAATTTTGTGCACGGTTTTCGTATTACGCGTGCGCAGACACAAACGTAACATTCCCATCCTCCTTAATGAATTAAATAATCTAACTTATATTCCTACACATCTTCATACTTAAACACTCCCGACGTATGGTGAGTTACACGCCTGTAACAAACTCGTGAGCACCCTTATATATATGTAAATAAAGAAAGAACAATTAATGGGAAGGTAAGAATTTACTGCCCTTCTCAGGGGATTGAAGCCCCGCCATGTTGCGGACTGGGACAATCATACCCGGGGCTTTTACCAACTGAGCATATCCTCCAACCAGGGTTGAGGGAAGCTCAGTCTAAGCCCCGGGTATATTTCCGCGAGTCGCAACAGGCGGTGGTTTGATCCCAGAGAAGGCAGTTAAAAAGACTTAATTAATTCTTTCTTTTATTTTTTTACATCTTATATAATGCGATTAATATGCAATATTTAATATATATTATATAATATTATTAATATATATATATATATATATATATACTTATAATATATATATATATTATGATATATATATATAAGTGAGGGAGGTATAGATATATAAATAAATAAAATAAATATATATATTATATATATAAATATATATTATATATATATATATATATATAACTTAATATATATTATTATATATAATATATATATATATAATATATACTATATATATATAATATTACCGGTGTAAAGGTATAGCACAGGACTCCAACATATTTTCTGAAAAAATATTCTAAGTCCAAAATCATAGTTCGAATATGACATATTCATAGGTCTATATATACAACTTATATTACGCTCATAATATTATAATATTGGTATTAATTATTATATTATTATAATTATCTAGATTTATAATTAATATTACCTATATACATATCGATTATATGAATTCGAACATAAGAATTTTTTCAGAATATATGTGGAGTCCTGTGCTATACCTTACCATTACCGATATATATACTAACAGAACTGCCTCGAGATATCCGTTATCCAGGTTTAACTTCTGACCGGCATATCCGGTTATCCCGTCTAACTTCAAATATCGGCCATCCCTAATATATGATATATATATAATATATATGATAATATACTATATATATATATTATACTATATATATATAAGATATATATATAATATATACATACTATATATAATATATATTATATAGATACAGTATTATATATATATACTATTAGTATATATATCTTATTATTATATAATTATTATATCATATCACGTATATATATATATATATATATATATATATATAATATTATATATATATATATAATATTAATAATGTAGATTCTTGCACATCGTCAGCCTGCTTGCTCCATTCCTGTTAGATTAAAGTGTGAAAACGTCTTCAACTTCCGTCGATTACATTTTAGTACTATATATACTTATATAATCTGCTATATACTTCAAATATATATAACTATATTATATTATATATATACTATAATATATATATATTATTATAATTATATATTAATTATATATATATATATATTATTAGCCATTATATATATATATATATATATATATGATATGTGTGTTATGTATGTATATATGCTGTATATATATAATATATTATAATATTATACTAGATTTAATTTATATATATATATATATACTTATATATAATATATAATATATATATACATATATATATATTATATTTAACCGAGGGTGTATTTGTTCTCATAGTGGTTTTATGTTCTTGTTAACTTGGGCATGGCATAGCTATGGGAACCAATGCAGATGGGTCTATTTGTGTGAACCCTCCGACCCCCGAGCAGCGTCTGTATGTGTCCATTGTTTATGATTCTTGCAAATTAGATTTACCACATGCACTTTCTTTCAACCTTCTTTCATTCCCCTCATTTTTCATAAATTTTCCATTCTTTCAATCCACCCTCTTATCACAGACATCCTTATCTCATATCCCTGCAGTGTGTGGGGGAGAAGGAATTGCCACATTCTTCGGTATTCCTGCGTGTGTTAGGAGCGGACTAAGGGACACGCAGTGATATTGGTTCGGCTGCTATACCATTCTATATCCTCTGCCAGGAATGCTAATGCAGGCCTCCGCCCGCGACGAAAGCGCCGTGATCACCGGTAAACCGCGCCTTCTCATTACCTTATCCGGCCGACTGTGTACATGCAATCGTCATGGTACCATGAATCGTCAGATGAATACAATGTATAGGATGCAAGAGGGCAGACGTGACAGGTGATGGGATTGATTTAGAAAGGGCCCCAAATTTAATTTGCTCTCGCTGGACTGAACCCAAAGATGAAAAAAAAGGTGAAATGAAGTGGTGTAACTTGAAATAAACTTGGTAAAAGCGATTGTTTCACTGTGTGCTAAGCCGGTGTGGAAGAGCGAATGACCATGTATGAGGACAGAGAAGGAAGTTGCATTTGTGCTATGAGATAAACCTGTGTTTATTTTGACAGCCTATGGTAGACTTTTGATTTGACTAACGCACTGTGCACAGTCCTTAGATTGTAATGCGTTTAAATTTAAGCTTCTGCAAAAAGGTAAGGTATGTGTGTCTGTGCCGTACATCCCCATACCCTCGCTGAGTGTCCATCGAGGGAAATGTTTGAAAAAGTGAAGTATGTGACTGTGGTATTTGGAGTAGCAATGTTAGTTTTAATCTGAATGAGTATAATAACACGCACGGAAAATGGTAGTAGAAATGTTGCAACAGATTTTACCATCTACGAGAACCTGAAATATTAATGAAATTACACCATATAAAAATTAATAAGTACATGATTTGATAATATATAATAATGATAATACTAATTATAATATTATCATTAACTAATAAAAGTGAACAAAAAAAAAGGAGAAAAATTTTCATTTCCTATGACATTTGATCAAAAGTGTTCATATACTTTTGGCTGGAGAAATAACAATGAAGTTTTTTAATTAGAATACACAAATACACTAATAATAATAATAAAATACAATAATATATTATAATATAAATAATAATAGATAAAATAACACAACTAATAATAATAATAATGAATAAAATAATAATATAATAATATATTTTCCATTGAATGACAAAATAAGACTTAACTAAATTAAAATAATTTTCATCATTGATAGGACTAACAAGACTAACGAAACTTATAAATAGAAAAAGAAATTTGTTGTGAGAAGAAGCACAGAAGAATTCTCATAATAAATAGTCCCTTAGAAGCTTATTGGGAGAGGGAAGCAATGTCATACTGTAAAGTTACGAGGTAAGGACACAGCAGCAACAATGAGAATAAAAATGAATTGATTTGTGTGTTATCGTTGAAGGATGTGTTACGATTGTGTGGAAGATTGTTTCAAATTTTGATACTAATAAAAAATAACTTTGCTTTCTAGGCGTCAATTAGGGAGAACGAAAACAAAAACAGGCAGCGTCCTTAAGCCTACCACATACCATTAGTTAAGGTTGTGCATGTTGAATTTCGAAATGAAAAGAAGGAAATGCTGAGTCATCAAAATACAGTGGAAAGTTTAATGTAAAGAGTTCGGACTAAGCAGTGGGAAAAAAAGGTGAAGATTTCTCTCAAGAAGTAATGCTTGAGTAGACATTTTTAATAGTGCAGAAGGAGAGAAAGATGTAGGACCAGAAAGATAATTAATGTTTTAAAGAGTTTTCATAATGGAGGAGAAAATGAAAATTTTAACTACGATAAGAACGGGGATTGACTTGAGTCTGTGGACCAAGGAAAAGATTAAGGTGTGATTATAACCAGTAATTTGAAAGTATCTAATTAGTGTTTGGAAGCAAGGAACAAAGATAATAATATTCTGGGCATAATAAATCGCAAAGTTGCTTACGGGAGCAAGGAAGTAATAAATAAACTGTATAGAGCCTATGTTAAGGCCGTCATAGCAATGGAGAGTATTGTGCACCAAGTTTGGGCCCCTTAGCCTTTTAGAAGAAAGACTTAATATGCTAGAGGGAGTGAAACGTAGAGTCAACAAGGATGATTTAATACGTGGTTTGCAGGGTTAAGAGCTTATGAGGAGAGGACTGAAGGAAGTTAAGGAATCGAGTTTTTCTGTACGAAAGGCGAATTTCTCAGAGGGGACATGATATCAAGTCTACTAAAATATTTACATCTATTGATAATACGGAGACCAATAAATTTTTCATAGTAGAACACGGTCAGGTGACCAGGGGGCATAATAAGAAAATTAAGAAGGAAAGCATGTCACCTTGATATAAGAAAGCATTCATTCAGTAATAGGGTTATTAAATTTTGTAATGGTTTGCCACAGGAGGGTGCTGAGTGCAACTCTATTGCAACATCTAAGAAGGGACTGGATAGGTATATGGATGGTTTGGGTATCATATAGTATATTTTGAGTTTTGACTAAGCCAAATTTAGCTGGTTCTTAGTTACTGTAGCTGTTAAGGTTAATTGCATGTTACTATAAAGTTTTTTAAAGTAGTAGTGTGACTAGCATGTATATATTTTAGATATAGCTTTTATTTTATTTTTTATTTTAGTTGTAGACTTTGTGTATAATTAGTTTTTGTCAAGCCATAGGGTGCTTTCTGGATTTGCATGAGTATGTTTTAGACTGTATATTCTGTATATAGTGATTGACAAGCCCTAGGGTGCTTTGTGGATTTGCATGAGCATGTTGTTTTGTGATTGGCCCTGTTGGCTTGACTGGGGCAGTCTTGATAGGCCCATGTGGCTTCTTGTTGTCTTTTTTCTAATGTCCTAATCTGATTTTATTCATACGTAATATAGCTTTGAAAATTTGACAGCGAACCTACGATCAATAGATATGTTCAATCAGATGGAAATAAAATATATAAGTACTCCAGTAAATGCTATAGGCAATCACGTTGGATTAAAAAATCTAAGTATTCAGATTAATCCAGTTCTCAAATGAAATAATAATCAATCCAAGAAAGCTTGAAAAAGTACGATCAATAACCTGTCCTCTTTGCTACACCAGAATGCTATAATAGATATCCTTTCCCCCAGGGAGAACCATTCACAGGGAGATTTTAAGAGATTGATCTGAATAAAGAGAAGAAAATGTGAATGGATTTGTTCAGAAGAGCAAAGTATTTAATATATAATTCAAGGAGTTTGAAGTTAAAAGAAAAGTTCTAATAAGTTAGCCTCATCTTAAAGACAATCAAGGGACACGATTGAATGTTATCCCTTCTCTAACTCTCTTAACGTATCTGTCCTTCTCTCTCTCTCTCTTCTCTCTCTCTCTCTCTCTCTCTCTCTCTCTCTCTCTTCTCCTTTCTCTCTTCTCTCTCTCTCTCTCTCTCTCTCTCTCTCTCTCTCTCTCTCTCTCTCACTCTGCTTCTCCATACATCTTTTAAAAATTTTCTTTGAATAAGCTCCAATGTTTGCTTACTAGAAATCCCCGACCCCCTTTAACCAATCACAGCTTCTTGAGGTCAACGCAAACCCCAGCAACCGGGACCAAATAACCACCCCCTCAATCAATTTATCTTTTGTTACCGAGCAGTCTTTCCCTGTTACCGAGCCATGTTTATATCTCCCAATATCCCTCATTTACATATAAGGTTCAAACAAAAGCAAAAAAAAAAACAAAAACAAAAACAAATAGAAATCGATGCTTAGGCACGTCAAATTCATTTGCGATTAAACAATACAGAATAATATTTACATTTTCCCGCGCTTTTAAACATTTTCGCGGGCATTTTGAACACGTGTAATTTTGCGCGGGGTTTAAGTGTTTTGTTTGGCGCATTTGTTTAAAATTTGAGGTAAAGAATTGTATGGGATGTATCTAAGGATAACAATATAAATTTTATTTACTATTAATATAATAAGAAGAGTTTAATTGAGATGGTGGAATAATAATAATAATAATATAAATACTAATATAATAATATAAATAATATGAATAAATAATATAATATAATCAATAATAATAATAATAATATAATAGATGAAAATATATAAGAATAGTATAATAAAGATAATAATAATAATAATAATAATAATAATAATAATAATAATAATAATAATAATAATAATAATAATAATAATAATAATAATAATAATAATAATAACCATAATAATAATAATATAACAGCCTCAATATATAATAAAAAATATTTCCATTTAATATCAAATATACGTAATAAATTATAGAAATTTATATAATTATTATTAATTTATTTACTTTACTTATTTATTTAGTATATTATAAAATATATACATTAGTATATATATTATATATAATATATATATATATATTATAGATATATATATTATATATATATATATTATATAAGAGTATATATATTAGGTTATATATTTTATTCTTATATTATATTATATATATAATATATATATATTATATATTATATATATAAATAATACATATATTATATATATATATAATATATATTTATTATTATATATTATATATTAATTACTATACATATAACCCATATGTATAATAACTATTATATATATCTTTGTAGTATATTATATATATATATATATATATATATATATATATATATAAGATAATATATATATAATATACAACAATCAAAAAACATATAAAGGGAAGGTAAAGAAATACTGCCTTTCTCGGGGATCGAGACCAACCGCATGTTGCGAATAAGTCGATATGCTCGATGCTTTTTCCTCTGAGCCATCCTCCACCCAAAAAAGTTGATCCAACGAACAGTTTCAAAGCAACCGAGCTCCCGTCAAGGCGACATCACCAGGTGGCCATCCTGTCCTTTCACTGTCTTTTAATTACGATTATGCAATATTTAACATCTAAAATATTATGGATCAAGGGAAAGAACAGGCTCGACAGATGGTGATGTCGCCTTGATGGGAGCTTGTTTGCTTTGAAACTGTTTTGAATCCACATCTTTTGGGTTGGAGGATTGTCAGGGTGATGAAAGCATCGAGTATATTGTTACCGGACCAATAACCAGTCTGGAGCCATCCTCGTAACTACGCACGGAAGGTCAAATATAGTTCTCCTGTCTTCATAAGGGTTTGAAATAAGGCACAGGTTTTTCAGCAATATATTTACAATACACAAATATAAATCTCCTCAATAATAGCTATTCACTATGTTGTACCCAATCGTACACCAAAATCCTATCCCTGGCTAGCCAATATAATCCCCAAAATAATAAATTAGATAAATTAAATAATAAATAATGATCTCCACAAAAAGTAAATCAATGAAATGCAATTAAAGAATAAATATCCCCAAAATGTCGATCCAATGAAATCAAGTTAACAGAATTACATAGATCCCCACTAAAATGCAATCCAGGAATATTAAATATAAATATATTGTAACAGCAATAGACAACCCATTACATGGGACCAACTATGTGGCAATATAACCTGACTCACTGTCTTCTAACCTGGTAACACCGTGTACTTATGAGTTAAATTAAAATGTTTACTCCAATGGTTCACACAAACCCTTCACTACCGGGTAAATCTCGTAAAGTTTAAATAAATAATGGAACCTATAGTCTAAGGAAACAAATTAACACTTGCACTTCCCTTTGGTTCCAGTGAAGGTGGGGAGTACACTCAAGTACCCTCCCAATCCAGTGAAGGTGGGGAGTACCACTCAGTGCACACCTCCCGATCTAGTGAAGGTGGGGAGTACACTCAAGTACCCTCCCAATCCAGTGAAAGCAACCTCAGAATCCAAAACCGGGTTTTTCCAGATCCGTGTAGGCTGGGATATCCTTGAAAGCGAAATCGGGTTTCCGGAATTC
>JABUQX010098399.1:0-5000 GCA_015478945.1 Trachelipus rathkii
ACACATCATGTGAGTATCGTGTGTAAGGGATAAGCCAAATACATTTGGTATTTCGCGACGTTGTTTGACGCGTATGTCGAATTAGTGCCTTGTATAGACGAGAACGGCCGTAAGAGTGTGCGAGAGCGATTACAAGAGGGGGTTCATATGTAGGCGATAGCGGCCTCAACTGCTTTGTCTCTGACAATTTGCCTTGGAATTTGACGATCAGGTGGTTTAAGGACGCTATGTGGAAAGCGTGGAGAATAAGAAAGGTTTAGAAATTTGCGCTTACAAAGCATCCCAAACATGGTGTTGTAGAAAGAGTAAATGCAGATATTGAATCTTTCTTGCGACACTACGTGAATGCAAACCACCGAGATTGGGATAAATACCTGAGCTTTGCCCAAATCGCTATCAATTCCGCGTATAATCGATCTATAGGGTCTTCACCCCACTTCCTGTTACATGGCTACATAAAGAGGCTCCCTTACGAGATGCCTGATTATGTATCACCCTTTGTGAATAAGTCTGAGAAAATGAGATTCATTTCGGACGAAGTAGATACGATAGTAGAGAGGATCGATTATATAAGAGATTTGGCAAGAGAAAAGTTAGAAGCGGAAACCACAAAAACTTTGGAGCAACAACATAAAAGGGCCAAGCAAAGAGAATTCAAAATAGGCGATTACGTGTTCGTTAGAGCAGTAAAAAAGCCCCATCAAAGTTCGAAGTTATGTGCCAAGTTTGACGGGCCATACATTGTCCAATGTTTGAGAGGTCCAAATAAACTGATGGTATATTGTTTAGAATCAGGCCGAACCTTCCCTGTCCATGTGGACAACGCCAAGGTGATCCCGGCAGAAAAGTTCACCGAGTCACATTTTGACTTTATGAATGATGAAGTTTGGAATCCCCACGCGGTGGAAGGAAATGTTAAGCTTCAAAGTAAGTCAAAATAAGGGAAAGAATGAGGGAAAGACAGAAGAGAAAGCGAACGCCCAGGAGTCTCTTCTGAGAGAAAAGAAGAAGAGAGAAGAGGAGAAGAAGTGCAAAACAGAGGTCGAAAGAGGAATGAAGAAGGAGACGAAGAAATAGAAGAAATAGATGAAGTGGAAGAAAATTTTGCTCCTCCACAGATCAAATGTCTTCCCAATATTCTTTCCAAATTCCCATGACGCCACAAATTCAGTCCGGACACAGCTACTTTCCAATCCCCCATCCACCACAATCTCAGCAAGGACATTACAACTCTTACTCTATCCCCCCACCTCAGCCGGTACCGAGTAGTACGAATTCTTGGAGCCATCCAACTCCCGTGCAACAACCGACCCCAGTGGAACCTGTAAGAGAAAGTAAACCCGTGGAAGAAAGAAGATTTAGCGATGAGATTGTAGAAAGAAGAAGGTACAGCGATGTAGTCGTCGGAAGAGCTCGTCCAGACGTTGAATTTAAGTGTTCCACTCCAAAGATTGACTTCCCAAAAACTCCCTCCAACGCTGCGGTGCGGAGAAAGGAGTTTAGACCATCTTTATCCCCTATTCAGCAAGAGATTTCTATAGAAAACCCTGTTCAAGAAATTCGTCAGGAGCCACCAGCACGCGAAGGCGAGGTGTATGGAGCCTATGGTGGACCCACTCCAAGAACCAACTCCCCGGTGAAATCTCCAACTTCCCCAGTAAAAGATGGCCACCAATACCCCATTCCCCCGGTCGTAGATTCATCTCCCAAGGACTTTATCCCAGATAACAGAAAACAGGACCCCTCTTACAGGCCCCATAATCTGTTCACTGGCCCTAGAGATTCTACACCCCGAGTTACTAGAAGTCAAACAAGGATGAAGGAACAAGCTTTGCAGCAACAGCCCGAGGCAAGTGACAACACGGAGACTACAGCGAAGACTCCTGTCCAGCCTCCACCTGTCGAATTGGATTTGAACACCACAGTCCGTGGAGGAAAAACTTGGTATTTGCCTCCTGGTTACTAGTTCATCCCAATTTTGTATATACTGCTGTATATTCCTAGATTTAAGAGAAAATTCTTTTAGTTTGTAGAATGGATTCTTCTTATTCTGTTAGTCTATAGAAGGATACTTGTTTATTTTAAGTAATATGATGAATAGTACATTCCGCTTTCGCGCCTGTTACTAGAATTTTTTTTTTAGTTAAAATACTTAGTAGATTAGTTGGAAAAACCTTAGACTGGATTAGACGACGATCGTCATTATAATTTAAGATAATTAGCTTGGATTAGTACAACATTCTTTTAAAATTAAGAAAATTGTCGGGATTGAATTACTTAGTTGCATAGGAAATCTATATGCTTAGATTTTATAAATGTAGCTTTGATAATTTTTATACTAGAGTAATTCCATTATGATATAGTTCTGATCAGTTAGTAGTTTTAACTGCCACATTTTTTTTTTATACAGAAAAGAAAACTTTTAAAAATATGTTTCACTCTCAGACAGAGGGGTGGACAGCAATTTTTTAATAGCAAAAATAAATACAAAATTAGAAATCTAAAAAGCTTGTTCTATTTAAGAAACAAAAAGAAATAATACAAGTAGTTGAAGTAAGTAATAAAAACTAATTTAGTAATTAAACATTATTAATAAAAATAAAGTAAGTAATAAAGTAATAAATACTATATAGATATAAATTAAGTTCTAAAGATTACTCTTAATTTAGATAGATTTTATATTTACTTATACTCGATTATAGTTTAATAATCTAGTTATGGTTAGGTATGAGACGCGAACGTTCTTTAACTAACTAATTATTTTAACACTTATTAGATACATAATTAGGTCGACTTTTAATACATTCAATAATCAAAGAAAGTTATAGAAGTATTAAATATTTCAGAAATGAATTTCGGAATACCAGTTTTGTTGCTACTCATCATCGTATCAACATGCCAAAGCAACCTCATAAATGAAAAAGAAGAAACGAAGATTCTACCTGGTTTAGTTCTATATCGTACAGGAGGAGAAGTCAACTTCATAGAAGGATACCTCGATCTAGTTATTTCCGTAGATGTCTTCGACATCAGAAGAAACTATCTCCCAAGTAAAATAGATTACTCCGACCCCTAATAAAACCTAAGTTAATAAGATAACCCGGCCAAGTCAAGCGTCATAAGAATGCATTTTACTCTATCGTTCTGATTAACCATGTTTTCTAAATGTTTCAACACATCAATAGGGCTCTACGCAATGGGAATTTAAACTTATGACCATTCGAGTAAAAGTGTTAGCCCAGAAACTGAACGAAGTAAGTGAACTACCTTGGATCTCTGCAAGATCAAAAAGGAAGCGAGCCGCTTTTGAATTTGGAGGAGACGTCCTCAACATTCTTTTTGGCACTGCTACCGATAAACAGGTAAAACTACTTCGAAAAAAGATCAACATCTTAGGTAACTATGCCTCTACCTCAAATTTATTGATTACTGAATTAAAGGAACAATTGAAGGCGAATACTCGTACTTTAATAAATTTCAGGGATAGCTTACAAAAATTAATAGAGTTTTCAGGAAATGTGCACTAGGTTGCTACGCACAATAATAATAAACGCGAATTGGGAGCATCAGGGCGTTAATAATTTTAATTGAAACAAAACCGTTCATAACATCCCGGCAAATCTCCGCATTAAGTGATAAATTCACTCACTCGCTAAACAAAATCACCAACTCAACAACTTTTTTCTGCGCATCTTCTTATTGCTTTCATACTAGAAATGGACAAAGAGACTAAACTTACACCGGTCATTCCTCTAACGAACAAAAAACTTATCAAACTTTCTAACCTATTCTTGGACGTAGTCCAATCTGGCAACTAGCCCTACGAACTAATCACTAATTCACTTTTATCTCATAGAGAATTCGTTCCTAAAACTAATACCTTTTCCTTACCACCTTTCCTTTAAATAAATCATTAGTTCGAGTCATGTACAACGACGACCCAAATAGTTACTTCTTTGTAAATTACGGTAATCGAAAATACACTTATAAAGAATCAGCCCATGATCTTTGTAGACATTTAGGCCAATTAGCAGTTTGCCCCCAGTCCCAAGTGTTTGCTTCCATTGATGATCAGTCTTGTTTACTATCTTTAATCTTGAATTTCACCAATGACTTTTCACACTGCCCTATCGCAGAATATAAGTCTATAGAACCTTATACTGTCGCTTTAGGACACTTCACCCTGATTTCTTTTTCAGAAAAAACTAGGGCTTCGATTGCATGTGAGAAACCCAATTCTATCCAGCATGTCTATGACTATGTCTTTACTATTCCTCACGGATGTGCTTTCATTTCTTCTAAGTTTCAGTTTAAGAATTCCTATTCACCTTGAAAGAACAATAAAACCTCGCCCCCCCCCTCCCTGTTTCTTCTTTTTCTTAATTTCTTAGCTCTGATCACGTTTATTCAACTTCTATTCGTTCACGTTGCTTTCCTAACATTCTTTGCTGTTTTGTTCCGCTAAGTTGTCAGAACCTAAAAGAAATTCCATTGGAATCAAGAGACTAGATCAATTAAATCTAATACGATGCACCCTTTTTACCGCGTATTTCCCGCAGATAAATTCATGTCCATACGATTGGAGGGAGTGAACTTCTGGCAAGCGATCTTTTTCCTCATAGTTCTGTGTCATTGGGCAATGTTTCGTCTGGACTAAAAGTAGTGATGTTCTTTGCATTATGTGCCTGCCCAAAGCAACCGCATTCAACTGAACCGGCATCCGCTTCAGGCCATCGCCCACATCTTAACGTTCGTATTCCAACTAGCACCTGAAGATGCTCCCTCGAATAACCTGGTTCAGATAAGATCTCGACCAAGTTCTCCAACTCCTGCAACGTTTGTCTTTACTCCCAAGACCTCCTATGCCTCTTCCTAACACTCGAGCTATTACTTCCTCTGAAAATCAAGCGACTTATTCGAATTAACAAATCAATCCTAAAGTAATGATTTTTCCCGGGGAGGGGACCTTTGTAGTACGTATTGTACTTTTAATTCGAAAT
>JABUQX010098399.1:10000-20000 GCA_015478945.1 Trachelipus rathkii
CGGCCTACCCGCTAGGTTATTTGGTAGCGGAGAGTCGATTGTGTAATTATTAGAAGATGCTAGGATGCTTCCGCTTCTACGAGTTTATTCCGGCTAGTCACCCGTCCCTTTTCTAGCCCTTTTTCTAGCATGACAGTATCCTACCTGCATAGAATACACCCGGTTTAGTGTCTACTCGTTAGTTATAGGTATAAGGATTCGATTTGTGTAGTATTAGAATGTGCTATGATTGGTTCCTCTACGAGTTAGTGGATCCCCCAGCCCCCCTTTCTACCTTCTGTTCGCCCATAATATCGTATGTGGACAGTAACATATCGATTACTAGGCATCGATTAGTTACATAATCGACAATGGCTGAATTCGATTCCTGTGGTTTACGACGGGATTCGATCACTCCTGAACAAGAGTTAGTTTAGATATTACGCTACCCCCTTGATGGCTATTTGCAATCCACATTGCAAGGGCATGCAATGTTGCAAATGTTGCAAACAAAATTTGCAACATTGATATTTTGACGTATTAAGATCGTTATTTTGGCGTATTAAGACGTTTTAAGGGTCAAATTATATGTTTTCGGGTGCGTAGAAGCGTTTTCCGGGGTCAACGACGCGATTGGATCAAAACCCGAGGCTCTGGAGCACCGCACCGCCCGCGCACCGCGTCACATGCATCTTTTTCGCTTTTGCCGTCTCGATTTTCTATATCTCAGCTACTTTTTTTTTTTTCCTGACTATCACATTTCGAACCTATGTTAGATTCCGCAGCCAAACTATGGTATTCCAAGGGTCATCTTGTATAGTATAGTATATATATATAGTATATATATATATATATCTATATAATATATATTATGATAGTTATATATATATATATATATATTATATAATATATTATAGTATATATATATATATATATATTATATATAATATACAAGAGAAGAGAAGAGAGAGAGAGAGAGAGAGAGAGAGTAGAGAGCCGCGGCTGTTTTTTTAGCACCCTAGCGGAGAAGGGAGCGCCTCGTTAAACGTGTATCGCTCGCCTTAATTACGGCTTCCCTTTAACGCCGCACTTTAGGTAATTAGCCCTCTTTTTGATGTTTGGCCTTGTATTTTTGGTCCTTGGGCTTGATAGTTTAGTCCTTGATACCGTATCAAGGCCTGAAATTGACCTTGCATAAAAGTTCGTGAGGGATTAAGCGAGATTAAGTCGAGCACATGTAGGTATCCTAACGCATACTGTTGTAGGGAACTGTCTATACAATGAGGTCATGTAGATAACTACCTAATTTGAGTTCTGTATGTAACTTATCCTAACGCATAACACCTACACCTACACTACACAACACACACACACCACACACCACACACCCACACAACATCACACACACCTCGATATTTTGATGCCTCCACTTTGATGCCTCAACTTTGGTGCCTCAACTTTGATAGCCTGCGAACTTTGATACTCAGCTTTGATGTCTCAACTTTGATGCCTCCAAACTTGATACTCAGCCTTTGATACCTTGCAACTTGGATACCTCAACTTTTTGAGACCTCACTTTGATGACATCGACTTTGAATACCTCAACTTTTGTTGTCTGCAACTTTGATGACTCATCTTTTAATGTCTCAGCTTTGATGAGGACACCTGAGAGGAAAAGAAGGAGGAGGAGGAGTAAGAAGAAGAAGAAGAAGAGAGAAGCAGAAGAAGAAGAAGAAGAAGAAGAAAGAAGAAGAAGAAGAGTATATTTTGTTAGAGTTCGTATACACACACACAGTCTTACATTTTTTATTTTTTTTTATTTCAATCAGGTCTTTTATTTATAGAAAAGCTGTTTCATTACCAAAGTTAAAGTAAGTTAAAAGTTAAGTTAAAAGTTAAGTTTAAAGTTAAATTTTCATATTGAAGGATAAGATTTACATTTTTCATGTGTAAATACAAATGTGTTTTTAAAAACATTTTTTGTTTTTTTCAAAAAAACATTTTTGTTTTTTCGAAAAACATTTTCTTTTGATGAAAAACATTTTTGTTTTTTAAAAACATTTTTTGTTTTTTGAATAAACATTTTTGCCATAAAAACATTGTTTTTCTAGAAAAAAGTTGTCAATTTTCCACGAAAAACATGATTTTAGGGACCATAAAGCATTAAAGCAGTAAAACAATACAAGGCAAACGAGCGCACCCAGGGGTCCCCACCCACCCTCACCCCCCTTCGTGTTTTACTATTTTTAGGTTGAAAAATAACTATCTTTTAATAAAATATATATATCCCTTGTTTTTATTTTACAAACTTAAACATTTCATCATATACACCATTTTTTTTCTCTCTCGCTACACATAACATCAGCATAATAATAATAATTTTGCATAAAATAAAATAAAAATAAGTTCTTTATGTACTGACCTACGAATATATTAAGAGGATGAGGTAAAACAAGATTTTTTTTTAAAAATAATTTATTGAAAAGTGCATTATTTAAATATAAAGAATATATATATATAGTATATATATATATATATATATATATATATATATATATTATTATATAGTAAATATAAATATGATATTATATATATATATATCTATATATATATATTAACGAGATTTACAATGTTGTTTACATAAAGGTATTTTAAAAATATTTACAGAACACATGGCACTACACACACAGTTTTTTAATATATATATATATAGTATATATATATATATTATATATTATATATATTATATATATATATATATATATAGTATTATATATTATAGTATATATATATATATTAAATACATATATATTATATAGTATATTATATTATATATTTATGATTATATATATATATATAATATATATATATAATATATATATTATATAATTTACGAGATTATACATGTTGTTTACTACAGATATCTTAAATTATTACAGAACAAAGGTTTTTAAATATAGTATAATATATATATATATATATTATATATATATATATATATATTATATTATATATATATATATAATATGATATATATATATATATATATATATATATTATACTATTTGGGTAAAAGAACACATTGGATGAAAGTTGAAACTGTGCATTCCTCTATATATAGGTCTCCAAACTTCCTAATTCCTTTTTGAAATAACATAGGATATAAATATCTCGAGATGCACAACCCATTTTCAGCATATTCCAGGTCTAAAATAGATTGCATTTTCTCATGCCAAAGAGAAGTAAAAGTATCAACATTAGTTGTCGTCAGCAAACTGCTATACATTCTATTATAAGGTTTTCCCCATACTTCAGTGTAAATTTTATAAAACAAACCATAGGCTAGATGTATTAATTCGTCAAGTATGTCGACATTGTCAAGATGCAATAATATTTCTTCTTTTATTTTTAACAATGTTGTAATATTCTCAAGCGAATGTAAACAGAACCCTATTCTTGTACGTATGAATGTGTTAGCTGAGTAAGGTTTCCAGTAATTACGTACATCAATACTTTTAACACTATCGCAATATGAGAAAACAACATCTATTCTATTAATACCCCTCTCGCCTTCGTTCCTAATGGATATTTCACTATGACTCGATGTATCAGATATCACATACGCAGCCTTTACCCATTCTTCCACGGTGTCAATAATACGGAGGAATTCTTCAACAGAAATAAACAAAGGTGTATTATGTACACCTATCGTAGGAATACATGCTATGTAACGATCACCATTAGGTTTACGAATAAATAAAAAAGATACAGCTTCGGGAATAACAAAGGTCCTCGTAAATATGTCGTTAACAAGTTTGGGAGTGTGAAGAGAAGCCATGGTGTTAGCTCAGTTGGAAATATCGTACTGAAGAAACTTTGTATATAAAACATGTCCTCAATCATAGATAAGATATTTCCAACATTAAATAGAAAGTAAAGCAGGGGAGATTACAACATACGCATTTTATCAGCTTGGGTTTCGCATTAATCACGCCTTTACACCTTCAGCGATAAAGAGGTTTACAGAAAGGACTTAGCCTAGTTAACAACTAAACGCTGATAATATATGTATTACAAAGGAAGGTCTATATTCCAATAAATTAACTAAATGTAGAAAAATGATGTCTTTGCAAAACAAAACAAAACTACTATTAGTTAAAATTAACAGACAAATAATAATAATAATAATAATAATAATGAATTAATAATAATAATAATAATACTAATAATTAATAATAATAATCCTGTGAATATATATATTTTATATATAGTTATATATATATATATATAATATATATATATTATATATTATATATATATATATATAATATATATAATATATATATATATATATATATATATATATAATATATATCATTATATATATTTATATATATATATGAATATTCCTTACATGAATGCTGGCTTACGAGACATCATTAAGATTTAATCGGTCCAAGTCCTTACACAAATGCCAGTTATCTTCGTTATTAGATATAATATACTTTTTCAATTCCTCAACTCCGTCCCAGAGTACATACGAGGCAAGTTCTCTCCCTGACACTACCATATGTTTTGGGTCAGGATCATTCACGTAAAGGAATTCTTCAAGCTGCCGAATAAAGTTATGAACATCTATCGAAGCTAAGAACTGATTAATTATATTTTCCGAATCTTTAGGTAACAGTTTTTTAAATGTATAATATGCCTCGTATAACATATAATGAGCGGCAGTAACATAATCGGTTAACAATTATTTCTGTTTTACGCAACTGTTTTAACATTTTCTCTCGAACTCGACCCATATATTTTATCTGGGATGTGCCTCTAATATAGAAACCATATATTGTAGGGTTAAATAGTCCTGTTTCTTTGCGTCTCTGCCATATTCTAATATCCATAATATTCGTATCTAGATATTTAGAGAAGGTTAAAGTAAGTTTCTTATCATCATGACTTCCACCCCCACTGATAACTATTTCCCAACGATTTAATACACAGTGTGACTTAAAATGTTCATTCACCCATTCTTCAGCATGATGGCATACACAAAGTAATTCGTCGGAACTCATAAAAACACGTCTGTTATATTCATATTACATCTGAAGTAGGTAAAACCGTCGGGGTTTCTTGTATATAAGAAAGATACATCACTTTTCGGAATATTGATTTTCCAATGCACAATGTTACGTATAGAGGTGTATTTATCAAGACGAACCATTCTAACGGTAGGAACATACATCATGGGAAATAAGAACACTTTTAAAACAGAGCACAACCTTCTACCACGTTCAAATCTAAAACGACTATGACGATAAAATAAGTTTCGAGAGAAAGAATAATGTAATATTACTGGAACAAACACAAGTCTAAGAGATAAGGGATATTTCAACCAATCAAGGAAAGGTATAAGATAGTTCAACCAATCACAGAGTAGGGGCAAATATAGATAACGGATATATCCAACATGAAAACAGCATCCAAAGTCTTACACTATATATATATATATATATATATATATATATATATATATATATATATATATATATATATATATATATATATATATATATATATATATATATATATATATATATATATATATATATATATATATATATATATATATATATATATATATATATAAGGGTAAACATGTACATAGGATAGACCCTACACACACACACACACACACACACACACACACACACACACACACACACACACACACACACACACACACGATATTTTGATGCCTCAATTTGATGCCTCTGATATTTTGATGCCTCAATTTGATGCTAAGCATCAAATTGAGGCATCAAAATATCAGAGGCATCAAAATATCAGAGGCATCAAAATATCGTGTGTGTGTGTGTGTGTGTGTGTGTGTGTGTGTGTGTGTGTGTGTGTGTGTGTGTGTGTGTGTGTGTGTGTGTGTGTGTGTGTGTGTGTGTGTGTAGGGTCTATCCTATGTACATGTTTACCCATATATATATATATATATATATATATATATATATATATATATATATATATATATATATATATATATATATATATATATATATATATATATATATATATATATATATATATATATATATATATATATATATATATTTATTTATATATATTTATATTTTATATATATATATATATATATATATTTTATATTATATATATATATATTTTTACTATATATATATATATATATATATATATATATATATAGTGTAAGACTTTGGATGCTATTTTCACGTTGGATATATCCGTTATCTATATTTGCCCTACTCTGTGATTGGCTGAACTATCCTATACCTTTCCGTGATTGGTTGAAATATCCCTTATCTCTTAGACTTGTGTTTGTTCCAGTAATATTACATTATTCTTTCTCTCGAAACTTATTTTATCGTCATAGTCGTTTTAGATTTGAACGTGGTAGAAGGTTGTGCTCTGTTTTAAAAGTGTTCTTATTTCCCATGATGTATGTTCCTACCGTTAGAATGGTTCGTCTTGATAAATACACCTCTATACGTAACATTGTGCATTGGAAAATCAATATTCCGAAAAGTGATGTATCTTTCTTATATACAAGAAACCCCGACGGTTTTACCTACTTCAGATGTAGTGACCAATATGAATATAACAGACGTGTTTTTATGAGTTCCGACGAATTACTTTGTGTATGTCAACATGCTGAAGAATGGGTGAATGATCACTTTAAGTCACACAGTGTATTAAATCGTGAGATAGTTATCAGTGGGGGTGGAAATCATGATGATAAGAAACTTACTTTAACCTTCTCTAAATATCTAGATACGAATATTATGGATATTAGAATATGGCAGAGACGCAAAGAAACAGGACTATTTAACCCTACAATATATGGTTTCTATATTAGAGGCACATCCCAGATAAAATATATGGGTCGAGTTCGAGAGAAAATGTTAAAACAGTTGCGTAAAACAGAAATGTTAACCGATTATGTTACTGCAGCCCATTATATTTTATACGAGGCATATTATACATTTAAAAAACTGTTACCTAAAGATTCGGAAAATATAATTAATCAGTTCTTAGCTTCGATAGATGTTCATAACTTTATTCGTCAGCTTGAAGAATTCCTTTACGTGAATGATCCTGACCCAAAACATATGGTAGTGTCAGGGAGAGAACTTGCCTCGTATGTACTCTGGGACGGAGTTGAGGAATTGAAAAAGTATATTATATCTAATAACGAAGATAACTGGCATTTGTGTAAGGACTTGGACCGATTAAATCTTAATGATGTCTCGTAAGCCAGCATTCATGTAAGGAACATTCAAATATATATATATATATATATATATATATATATATATATATATATATAAAAATATATATATATATATATATATATATATATATATATATATATATATATATATATATATATATATATATATATATATATATATATATAGTTTTTTTTTTTTTTTTTTTTTTTTTTTTTTTTTTTTTTTTTTTTTTTTTGTTTGTGTGTATTATTATTTTTATTATTATTATTATTATTATTATTATTATTATTATTTGTTTGTTTCAGTTTTAATATAGTGTTTTGTTTTGTTTTGTCAAAGATCATTTTTCTACATTGTTAATTTATGAATATAGACCTCCTTTGTATACATATATTATCAGTTTAGTTTGTATATGCCTAATCCTTCTGTAAACATGTTTATCGCTGTCGGTGTAAGGCGTGATTATATGGACTTTCTGAGTTGATAATGCGGTTATGTTGTAATCTTGTTTACTTTCTTATGATTGGTTGAAAATATATTATCTATAGATTTGAGACTGTTTTATATACAAAGTTTCTTCAGTACGATATTTCCAACTGAGCTAACACCATGGCTTCTCTTCACACTCCCAAACTTGTTAACGACATATTTACGAGGACCTGTATCTTTTATATTTATTCGTAAACCTAATGGTGATCGTTACATAGCATGTATTCCTACGATAGGTGTACATGATACACCTTTGTTCATTTCTGTTGAAGAATTCCTCCGTATTATTGACACCGTGGAAGAATGGGTAAAGGCTGCGTATGTGATATCTGATACATCGAGTCATAGTGAAATATCCATTAGGAACGAAGGCGAGAGGAGAGGTATTAATAGAATAGATGTTGTTTTCTCATATTGCGATAGTGTTAAAAGTATTGATGTACGTAATTACTGGAAACCTTACTCAGCTAACACATTCATACGTACAAGAATAGGGTTCTGTTTACATTCGCATGAGAATATTACAACATTGTTAAAAATAAAAGAAGAAATATTAATGCATCTTGACAATGTCGACATACTTGACGAATTAATACATCTAGCCTATGGTTTGTTTTATAAAATTTACACTGAAGTATGGGGAAAACCTTATAATAGAATGTATAGCAGCTTGCTGACGACAACTAATGTTGATACCTTTACTTCTCTTTGGCATGAGAAAATGCAATCTATAGAGCCTGAATATGCTGAAGAATGGGTTGGTGCATCTCGAGATATTTATTCCTATGTTATTTCAAAAGGAATAGGAGGTTTGGAGACTTATATAGAGAATGCACAGTTTCAACTTCATCCCATGTGTTCTGCGCAAATGTATTAAAAATATATATATATATATATATATATATATATATATATATATATATATATATATATATATATATATATATATATATATATATATATATATATAAACTTGTGTTCTGTAATATTTTAAAGATATCTGTATGTAAACAACATTGTATATCTCGTTAATATATATATATATATATATATATATATATATATATATATATATATATAAAATATTTATATGTATATATATATATATATATATATATATATATATATATATATATATATATATATATATATATATATATATATATATATATATATATATATATATATATATATATATATATATATATATATATTAAAAAAACTTGTGTATGTGTATGTGTTCTGTAATATTTTAAAATACCTTTATGTAAACAACATTGTAAATCTCGTTAATATATATATATATATATATATATATATATATATATATATATATATATATATATATATATATATATATATATATATATATATATATATATATATATATATATATATATATATATATATTCTTTATATTTAAATAATGCACTTTTTCAGTAAAATTATTTTAAAAAAATCTTGTTTTACCTCATCCTCTTACTATGTTAAGTTCATACATAAGAACTTATTTTTATTTTATGTTTATGCAAAAAAATTATTATTATTATGCTGTGTTTATGTAGGAGAGAGAAAAAAACATGGTGTATATGATGAAATGTTTAAGTTTGTAAAAGAAAAATGAGGGTTATATATATTTTTATTAATAATAAGTATGGTAAAGCAGTAAAAGGGGGTGAGGGTGGGTGGGGACCCCCTGGTGGCTGTTTGCTGTAGTGTTTTACAGCCTTATTGCTTTATGGTCCCTAAAATCATGTTTTTCGTGGAAATTTGACAACTTTTTTCTAGAAACAATGTTTTTTAAAAAATGTTTTTCAAAAATAAAAATGTTTTTCATCAAAAGAAAATGTTTTTCATCAAAAGAAAATGTTTTTCATCAAAAGAAAATGTTTTTCGAAAAACAAAAATGTTTTTTGAAAAACAAAAATGTTTTTCAAAAACCATTTGTATTTACTACATGAAAAATGTAAATCTTATCCTTCAATATGAAAATTTAACTTTAACTTTAACTTTTTATCTATAACTTTAACTTTAACTTTGATAATGAAACAGCTTTTCTATAAATAAAAGACCTGATTGAAATAAAAAAAAAAAATAAAAACTGTGTGTATACGAACTCTAACAAAATATACTCTTCTTCTTTCTCATTCTTCTTCTTCTTCTTCTTCTTCTTCTTCTTCTTCTTCTTCTTCTTCTTCTTCTTCTTCTTCTTCTTCTTCTTCTTCTTCTTCTTCTTACTCCTCCTCCTCTTCTCC
>JABUQX010098399.1:27500-40000 GCA_015478945.1 Trachelipus rathkii
TCTCTCTCTCTCTCTCTCTCTCTCTCTCTCTCAAACACACCAAAATAAATAAAGGAAAAATCAGTACTAATCATCATTACTCTCTCTCTCTCTCTCTCTCTCTCTCTCTCTCTCTCTCTCTCTCTCTCTCTCTCTCTCTCTCTCTCTCTCTCTCTCTTGTAGTTTATTTTATACGAAGCAGGTCAAAAGGCATTTGGATTGAACTAGAAATCTCTGAAGCAGGATTTTACAATTAAATCTGAGTAATCTGCTGCTGAGGAGGAGGAGGAGGAGGAGGAGGAGAAGCCGGAGCCGGAGCCGGATTCAGAGTCTGAGTTAATTTTTTTTAAAGGAAAAGAAATCTCAAACCAAAAATGAATGCGGAAGTATTGTAAGTTTCCGACATCACTTAAGAAAATTTAGTAACATATATATATATATATATATATATATATATATATATATATATATATATATATATATAATATATATAACAAATAAAGAAATTACGGGAAGTGTCTCCGCTGGGATTCGAACCGAGGCATGTTACGAACGAGAACTAATAATCCATCGTCTTAACCATTCGGCCACGCCACGAGATCGAAAAGTTTTGCTTCAAAAAACGAGAAAAGACACGGTGAAAACGTCTTAATATTCTCAATGTCTTTATTTGTTTGTAAAATCAATTGTGGTTAGTGATATATATATATATATATATATATATATATATATATATATATATATATATATATATATATATATATATATATATATATATATATATATATATATATATATATATATATATATATATATATAAGAACAATAACGGAAAGGTAAAGAAAATTTGCCTCATCTGGGATCGAACCACCGCATGTTGAGACTGAGGACAATACAATATACTACACGCTCTCCTGTTGAGCCATCCTCAAACCCAAAAAAGTTTGATTCAAGAACAACTTTAAGCGAACGAGCTCCCGTCAAGGCGATATCACCAGGTTTTCACCCTGTCCTTCCCCCGTTCCCAATATTTTAAATTATTTAACATTACAATAATAGCATTTAATAAATTAGTAAGCAAAGGAAAATAACGGGAAGGTAAAGAAAACTTGTCTCACCTACAGACCAAATCAAACTCACATTCTTACTAACACTCTCATCTTTCACTTTTCTCATAGAACATTTCAACAATCCAACCACCTTTTCACATTGTCTATTACCCGCCAAGGTATCTCAACCGCAGTTGCCCATTGAGTCATACTAAATCTTTCACACAAACCTTTCATTTCTTCATTCTGAAATTCTAAACCATTATCACTCAAAATTCTTTCAGGTGCACCAAATATATTAATCCACCTTTCTAACACTTTTTCTATTATTTCCTTAAGTTTTTTATTTTTTACCCAACAAGCCTGGTAAAACCTAGTCAATAAATCAATCATAACCAGAGATCTATGTCCCTCTATTTCACTTAAATCCATTGGTACTGTTTCATTGAAATCCTTTGATAAATGCAAACCTACCATAGGTCTACTAGGGATCTTCGTATACCTAACGAAAGCATAACATTCTTCACGAACATTTTTTTATATAACTTCTTAATTTCTTTCATTCTTCACTATCAGTCTCATCCCTATAATCATTCCTAACTAGTTCCCATAACCATTCTTATCCTGAATGCCCAAACTGTAAATGTAACCAATGTATTACTTTTTTTTGTTATTCTCATTTTAAAAAATCTTCTTTTGTACCACCTAACCAACCAAACACTTCTGCTCAAACTTTTTCGTAAACCGATCTTCATGTGTCCCCTCTCATTCACCATACATCTAACTTTCACATTATTAAAAACACATATATTCAATTCATCTTTTCTCATATTTATACTAGCATCCATCCTTTTTAACGATTTCTTCCTAACAACCAAGGTGTATATCCCGTTTCACCACATCTGTAATCAATAAAATTCTTCTATTCCCCCACTTTACATGGTATTTTCAATCTTTTAACTGCCTGATAAGTAGAATCACTAAGCACATATTTTCCATTTATCCATATCAATCATAGATTTTATCACTTCATCAGTCCCTTTCATTTATACTACCTACTTCTAAGCAGGGCTGCGGAGTCGTAAAATAAATTTTTCGACTCCGACTCCGACTCCACTTAAACAAAAATTTTCGACTCCGACTCCGACTCCGACTCCACTTAAACAAAAATTTCGACTCCGACTCCGACTCCGACTCCACTTAAACAAAAAATTTCGACTCCGACTCCGACTCCGACTCCAGCAGTCAAATTCAAAATTTCGACTCTGACTCAGCTTAGTGCTTACAAAGTTACAATAAAACATTTTTTTGTTTCAACTATTTTTTTCGCTTGCTTTTGAGAATAAAAAAATATACCACTTTTCCAATGAATCTAATCTCCAAATGCTATACGGTAAAATACCGTAAAGACTAGAGGTGTAGCGGATATCCGCATCTGCATAATTTTTCTCTACCCGCATCCGCATTTGCATTCGCATCCGCATGAATTTTTTGCGGATAGACTAAATGTTCCTCAACTTTCTGTAACGCAAGATGCTCAGACTCGTTGGAATAGTAGTTGGTACATGCTTGAGAGGATGGGAGAAATAAATGAAGCTGTTTCCCCTTATGCTTCGAACAAACACAAAGGTGAAAAGCTTGACAGGTGATGATAATACGATTTTAGGTATTTGTCTTCTTAAACCGTTTGAAGAGGTAACTAAGACTATTATCTCAGAAAATTCTTGTTTGCCAGACGAGATTCCTCTAGATGCAACGATGAAAGCTGTGCTAAATGCTGCTATTAAAAGTAAGGAACTTTCAAAGGTGACAGAAACACTAATGCTGGAGATAGATAATAGATTTCAAAATCTGCAAAACGATTACGCATCTGCAATAGTAACTTTTCTGGATCCTAGATACAAAACCAAATTTCTTGAACCACGTGTTTCACAAAGGGTTAAAATTTATTTAGTATGCCTATGTGATGAAATGCTGCTAAAGCCAGAAATTTCACCAGCCAATAAAAAGGAAAAGATTGCAGAAACAGACACATTTACTATCTGTTAGCGAAACCATTGCAGAATCCATGAACGTTCTTTGGCTTCTAGCAGCGATGAAGAGTCTTGTTCAGAGGTGTCAAAGGACACTCTGTCATTGATCGAAGATTATCAAAAGCGAAAACTCTTGGAATCGGATAAAGATCCATTGGTTTGATGGCGTGATAATTGTAAAGGTTTTTCACATCTTGCAGAACTCGGCAGGGAATACTTAGCATGCCCTTCAATAAGTGTAGCTGGCGAGCATCTTTTCAGCGATGCAGATCTCATTTACGAAGAAAAGAGAAGCAAACTCTCCCTTTAAAGGGCTCAGAAGCTTTAGTTTTTTTAACATAATTTGAGAATTATTAATTTCAAGTATTATTCTACATATAACCTTTTTTTCAAATGGGTTGAGGCTGGGGAAAGAGATTGGTGGGGTGCAAAAGAGTTGGGTCCATATCTCGCAATCTGGTAACACAGGTATATATATATATATATATATATATATATATATATATATATATATATATATATATATATATATATATATATATATATATATATATATTTATATATATTTATATATATATATATATATATATATATATATATATATATATATATATATATATATATATATATATATATATATATATATATATATATATATATATATATATATATATATATATATATATATATATATATATATATATATCTCACTATATATAAACATATATATATATATATATATATATATATATATATATATATATATATATATATATATATATATATATATATATATAACAACTCCCAGGAAAGGGCTTTCGCCCTGTCAGTTGGTCCAACATCTTTTGGCCCGAAACTCTTAACCCTAGAGCATTTTAGAAAACCATTTCTTTTCGCAATTGTTTCCGATGCCAGTCCTCTGGTTAATACTCTCAGGTAGAGTTTTCACACTTTCAGTAGAACTAGCATCTTCTTTCATTAGGCTTCAAAACTCGTTCACCCAGAGGTCTCCAGAGGATCTTGCTTCTAGGCGCATAAGATTCTAACACTGGTCCAAGAGTAATACAAGCAAAAGGAAAGGACCAGGTTGCTAACTGTCGCCCTATAACCATGCGAAGAAAATCTTCACTTGTCCTGACGCTACAGAGCTTCCAACCTTCTTTATATAATGTAATATATATATATATATATATAATATATATATATATATATATATATATATATATATATATATATATATATATATATATATATATATATATATATACCTATATATATATATATATATATATATATATATATATATATATATATATATATATATATATATATATATATATATATATATATATATATATATATATATATATATATATATATTTATATATATATATTAACAGATATAAAACATATATATATATATATATATATATATATATATATATATATATATATATATATATATATATATATATATATATATATATATATATATATATATACATATATATATATATATATATATATATATATATATATATATATATATATATATATATATATATATATATATATATATATATATATATATATATATATATATATAGTACTTGTGGCTAAGACTCTAAAATCCTCATCCTCAATCCGCGGATAGTGATTTTTACTATCCGCATCCGCGGATAGTGATTTTTACTATCCGCATCCGCGGATAGTCAAAAATCACCATCCGCTACATCTATAGTAAAGACATAAAGATGCAGGCGCAGCGCAATACATGACAAACAAATATATTTCAGTTTCGGAAACAAATGTATAACCAATTATAATGCAAATTATTTTTATTTTTATTATAAAACAGCCATTTTAAAATTAACAGTTCAATACTTTCAGATTCAATAATAATAATAATAATAATAATAATAATAATAATAATAATAATAATAATAATAATAATAATAATAATAATAATAATAATAATAATAATAATAGTTCTATAAATTTTCGACTCCGACTCCGATTCCGACTCCGACTCCCCTTACACAGAAATTTTCGACTCCGACTCTGACTCCGACTCCACTTGCACAGAATTTTCGACTCCGACTCCGACTCCGACTCCTGGAAAATTGCACGACTCCATGACTCCGACTCCACGACTCCGACTCCGACTCCGCAGCCCTGCTTCTAAGCCTAGTCACTTTTCACATTTTTCTGACATCCAGTATCCATAATCGTACATATTTCTTCATATCCATCTGTTCTTTCTCTCTCAATTATACTTTCACTGTAAAAGACCCGATTACCTGTTTCCTTATTGATACATCCTCTTCCTCTACCATGCCTCTCATATTTCCTACCTGCTATCTCAAATCAGAATCACCCCTTGCAACTACTACTTCCTCTTTCCTTTTATACTGAACCTCAAAATAGTATACCGAACGACACAAAATGCATTTCATCACCTAACCAAATTTATCCTTCCAATTAATTCTTATTTCATCACTATCTTTCTCCCTTTCATAAGACACATTTTCTCTTCTTTCTTGTGTCCATCATCTACTTCTTTCTAATGCTTTCACTCCTAAACCCTCACACACATTTATGAGATCATCTTTAAAATTTTGAAACACCCAAGCATCTTTACCAAAATAAGCTAACATCATATGTCTCTGATTGGTACCCAGATTTGCTCCTTCCAGTAAATGCACAAACCTTATATCTTCTAAATCAACTTTACCAGTCATCTTACATTTATTTTCAATCACCTCTTATCTGTTTACATATTCTCTCATGCATTCTTTCTCTCCTCTTTTAATATAAAAAATTGCAGTGTTCTACCATATCGGTCACGCTGTTTCTCTTTACCATATCGTTTATCCAACTTCTCTAACACTTTATTTATGCCTTCATACCTTCCTAAATCATCCAGATTTATATTGCAAATACTTTCAAAAACTTTACTTCCAGACTCATGAGAACTTCACCACACGGACATTGATAATATAATCATTTTCATCCGACTTATACCATCACCCTACTTGTTTTTTCCCCACTTCATAATCGTTTACTCTACTACTGTCACTTTGAAACCCTGGACATATTCTTCTTCTTTTCACATATATTCTCTAATTGTGTATGCCCTTGTCACCTGAAGAATCATCCATCTTTAAAACAACAAAAAACACACACGAAAGATCGACTAAGAGCGTAGTGCAACTACGCTCTGCTACCACTGAATGAAAAAATACTCTAAGCTTAGGTAGTGAAAAACGATACCAGAAGACGCACACTTACTTTGAGCATAAAGAACTTCAATCTTCTGTTAAGTAACAGGATCAAATTTCAAAGTATTTTATTAAGTCTCATTTGCGTCGTATTAATTGTACCCCAAGACAACAACCCCAATATGGCCACAGTCTACTTACTATCCTAGAACCAACCAAAGCACGTCCTAAAAGCAAGTTAAACCTTAAACAATCAAAAGCCCGAAGGGCAAAAGCTATCTTTAATTACAAAAATACTGTTAACTGAAGCAAGAAATAAATAAAATATAAACAATCAAAAGCAAACCATAAAAAATACATGCAAGCAACAATATCAACACAGCAAAGCAGCCCATCACAATAACACAAAACAACCTAAAGAAAATGAAAAATTAATAATTATTGATAATAATAATAATAATAATAATAATAATAATAATAATAATAATAATAATAATAATAATAATAATAATAATAATAATAATAATAATAATAATAATAATAATAGTAATAATAATAATAATAATAATAATAATAATAATAATAATAATAATAATAATAATAATAATTGAAGTAATAATAACTATTATTGTTATTATGTGTGTGTGTGTGTGTGTGTGTGTGTGTGTGTGTGTGTGTGTGTGTGTGTGTGTGTGTATGTATTATTATTTGATTGAATGTTGTATATTTTATTACTATTTTATATACCAAAATTATTAAAAATAATACATACATACATACATAAATCAATTTTGATGTAGATATTTCATATAATTAATAGCATTAATTATATTATTTAAGCAATATTTATTTTAAAATAATATTAAATAATATTATAAAACGCACATGATAAAACACACATGGAAAACACTCTACATGAGAAAACAAACTTTAAAAATTTCACATCTTAAAACGCACATAAGAAAACGTTTATCAGAAAACGCGTATGAAAACTCACATGAAAAACTCACATGAAAAACGCTCATTTAAAAACTCACATGAAAAACGCACATAAAATTTTTAGGCAAATATCCTAATAATAATATCCCAAATAAGCAATAATAAAATATGTCAGGAATTTAAATACAGCTTCTGTTTTAACTATATATATATATATATATATATATATATATATATATATATATATATATATATATATATATATATATATATATATATATATATATATAATATATATATATATATATATATATATATATAAATGAAATATATATATATATATATATATATATATATATATATATATATATATATATATATATATATATATATATATATATATATATATATATATATATATATATATATATATATATTTAAACAAAGAACATAAAATGGGAAGGTAAAGAATTACTGCCTTCTCCGGGATTGAACCATCGCATGTTGCGAAATGGGGACAATATGCTCGATGCTTTACGACTGAGCTATCCCTCAACCCAAAAAGTTGAGTTCAAGAACAGTTTCAAAGCAATCGAGTTCCCTTCAAGGCGACATCACCAGGTGTCCAGCTTGTCCTATCCCTCGTTCTTAATATGTAGTTGTTAAATATTGCATAATCGCAATTTATTATTTAGATCTTAAATAAAGAACATAAGTGGGAAGGTAAAGAATTACTGCCTTCTCCGGGATTGAACCACCGCGTGTTGTGAAATGAGCACAATATGCTCGGTTGGGGGATAGCTCAGTCGTAAAGCATCGAGCATATTGTCCTCATTTCGCAACATGCGGTGGTTCAATCCCGGAGAAGGCAGTAATTCTTTACCTTCCCACTTTATGTTCTTTGTTTAAGATCTAAATAATAAATTGCGATTATGCAATATTTAACAACTATATATATATATATATATATATATATATATATATATATATATATATATATATATATATATATATATATATATATATATATATATATATATATATATATATATATATATATATATATATATATATATATATATATATAAATATTTTTACATATATATATATATATATATATATATATATATATATATATATATATATATATCCTCGTGGCGCAGGAGGTTGAGTCACCGCCTCTCATACGAGAGGACGCTGGTTCAAATCCTCCGCGTAGCAGTTGGAGTTTTATCTACCAGGGGGCAAGAATTAAAACTCTACTGCGAACACGTTGGTGGCGCTGGTTTGGGATAGCCGGCCTTAAAGTTCGATTTCCTGTGGTCCCCCGTGTTACCCCCTGCATAGGGATAAAGCACGTTAAAAGGTAGTTATATATATATATATATATATATATATATATATATATATATATATATATATATATATATATATATATATATATATATTATTACTATTATTATTATTATTATTATTATTATTATTATTATTATCTTCCTCCTTTCCCCACATAGGGGATGAGGTGTGCAAGATACATTATAAGCAGAAAAGTATTAGAAGAACGTGACGCAAGTCTAACAGAAAGTCCCCCCTCCCTTTACTGTCACCTTTACACCCTTAAGTATGAACTCGTCGCAGTCAGAAAAATCCACCCTAGGGCTTCACGAAACTGCGTAGGACCCTCAGTGTGGTATCTCGTCAATTTGGGGTACAACCCCTGGACCAGGTCCACCACCAAACACCCTAACAAAAATCAGCCCTTCACTCTTGTTATGAAACTTTCTTCTCGCCTCTGCCAAACTGACATTCCTCTCCTTCAGTCATTCCTTTACGGACTCATTCCACTTTTCTACTGGCTCCCAGCCGGTCGATTTCCAGTACACTCACCACTATGCATGTGCTTAACCAACCAATAATCACCAAACCATTCCATATGACCAAACCATCTCAATGTACTCTAGTTTATTCTCTCATTTACGTCTTTCTTCACACTACACAACTCTCAAATACGCTCATTATTCATTTTATCCTTCCATCTCACATCTAACACGTTCCTAAGATGGCCCATCTGAATACATTGTACCTTAGATCTATCTATACCTCTTATTTCAGACCAAAGTTTCACTACTTTACATTAGCACAGGTAACAACATACTCTCATGAAAAAACCCTAGCTCAATCAAGACTTAGTCCCTTTACACCCACCAAGGATTTAATTGCACCAGCTACCTTCCTACCATTTACAACTTTCCTATAACACTCGGCATCATCCAACATATGACCTAAATTTTTTGTTTCAGTTGTTTACTACCTAACATGACTTCATACCGCATACTTTCCTCACTCAATACCATAACCTTAAACTCTTTTCTGCATTTAATTTCAAACCCCTCTTTTTATACACCCTGCCAAACCCCTCAACCAATCCTCTCAAACTCTTTTCAGATTCGCCACATAAAACCAAATCATTCACATACAATAAGTAGGGCAGCCTCCACTTGCTTCCATTTTACATTATTCTGACACCTTCCCTGTCACCCTACCTTTAAACTTTCATAACACCATCCATTTACAAATTGAATAACCAAGGAGGCACAGCACATCCCTGCCTCACTCCGCTAATCCCTATCAACTGCAATTATTCTTACACAATTATTCTTCACTACCGTCATACATACTTTTGATTCCATTCAGAAGCCTACCACCATTAATATATATATATATATATATATATATATATATATATATATATATATATATATATATATATATATATATATATATATATATATATATATATCACTAACACTTGTCACAACGTTTTCCTATTAATCCTGTCATACGCATGTTGTAAGTTCATAAAATCTAAATACAATTTATTCTTCATCTCCCTCATTTTCTCAATCATTTGTTTCCATGTAAAAATTTGATCCACACATCCTCCACAACTTTTAAATAAACGTTGTTCTTCACCAATCAGTCCTTCAGTCACTCGACGCACTCTTTCAACCAAACTACCAGCATATTCATATAACACTCAATGAACTAATTCCCCTATAGTTCCTACAGTTTCCCTTATCCCACTTACCCTTATATAAGGGTATTATTACTGCTCTCCTCCAATCTCTCGATACTATACCCTCCATAAACTCTTTGTTACACAATTTCCAAATCCGTCCAATCACAGTCTCGCCTCCATTCTTGATCATTTCACCTGTAATTCGACCTATTCCTGCAGATTTACGATTCTTCAACTTCTTCACTCTACTCAATATCTCCTTACTAATTAGCTCATCCCCAAAAAATTATTTCTTCTTGCACTTATATGAAAGTAAGTGGGGAGAATGAGGAGAGAGAGGTTGGGAGAACTAGGGTGTAATGAAATGTTTGTGCATAGACTTGAAGAGAAGTTAGTTGAATGAGAGCATGCTATCACTGAACAAATCTGGAAGAAAATGAAACGTTTGTCAATAGTGCAAAATAAGTATGTGGGTGTGCTAATGTAGGAAGGAAAAATATCAATAGTTAATGGTAGAAAGAGGTGATGCGAACTTTTAAAAGTAAAAAAGATGCGTGGTTGAATGTAAAAAAACAAAACAAAACAATGATGATGTTTTGAAAGAAAGGTGAATGTAGGCATATAGGGAGGAAAAAGAGAGGACTAAAAGTTGCATACGTAGGAGAATAAAGGAGATGAATGAACAATTCGGAAGGAGAATGAATGGTGACCTACAAGTGAATAGGAAGTTGTTCTGGAAGAGGTTCGAAAGGTCAAAAAAGAATCTTCATAAAATAATGAACAGAGTTGACCCTTGAGTGACTGAACTGATGTAGATGTGAGGTGAGTGTGGAAGGAGCATTTCGAAAGTCTGCATAATATTGGCAGTGATGAGGAGGTGATAGTGAATGTGTGTGGTATTAATTGTGTAATAAGAAGTAGATATTTTGGGGATAAGGTAATTAGTAGGGAGGAGGTAATAGGTAGAGCGAGAAAGTTGAAGGATGATAAACCAACAGGTTTAGATGCAATGATCATGAATGGGGGTGTGACTGTGATTAATTGATGTAGAAGCTATGTAGCAAAGCGTTTGTGAAGGGTGCAGTTCCGGCGGATTGCAGGAAATGGTGATAGCAGTACCCTTATATGTGTGAAAGGGAGATAAGGGGATGTGTAGAAACTACAGGACAAATAGTTTATCGAGTGTTTTAGGGTATTTTGGTTGAAAGAGTGCTCGAATGCGTCAAATGCGTCTAGTGCGTCGAGTGCGTCGAGTGCGTCGAGTGCGTCGAGTGTGTCGAGTGCGTCGAGTGCGTCGAGTGCGTCGAATGCGTCGAGTGCGTCGAGTGCGTCGAATGCGTCGAATGCGTCAAATGCGTCAAATGCGTCAAATGCGTCGAATGCGTCGAGTGCGTCGAGTGCGTCGAATGCGTCGAATGCGTCAAATGCGTCGAGTGCGTCGAATGCGTCAAATAACTGAGGGATTGACAATTGAAGAACAAGTCTCATTTGGAAATGGTAGATGATGTGCATATCAAATTTTTACGTTGAAGCAAATGAGTTAGAAAATGAGAGAGCAAGGAAAGAGGGGAATGGTTTTGAACTTGGCTAAGGGGATAAATTAGAAAATATAGAAATTCTAGACAAATATAGAAAACCTAGAAAAGCTTTAATAAAAATCTAAAAATAGAAAAATCTAGAAAATAGGATTACACATAATCTCATTCACAACTTTTTTACTCATTAAGAACTAAGATTCGACTTCTCTGAACTTAAAAAATTTCACTACTCTCTCTCTCTCTCTCTCTCTCTCTCTCTCTCTCTCTCTCTCTCTCTCTCTCTCTCTCTCTCTCTCTCACATACACACACACACAATCTGTATAATTCTCTCTGTCTGTCTGTCTCTCTCTCTCATTCTTTCTCACCTTTCAGGTATAATTCATCTGTCTTCTCTTCCGTACCAACTTGTATTAACCACCATCAAAAGGTGGAAATAGTATCAAAAAAAGTACCACGATGTTTCATAGTTCTTTAAAAGTTTCGACTACTTTTGATGCACACGGAATTGAAGAAAAATCATTGAAGGGGCTTTGGTAATTAAAATTTATTAATATATATATATATATATATATATATTATATTTTTATAAAATTTTATATATATATATAATATATATATATATAATATTATATATATATATATATATATAATATATATATAATTATATATAAATATATATATATATATAATATTATTATATATATATATATAATATATAATA
>JABUQX010098400.1:0-7500 GCA_015478945.1 Trachelipus rathkii
TTTAAAAATTAGAAAATCAATTTGAATGAGACTGACTTTCATAAACAAGAATAGTGTAGCAATGACAAATGTTAAAATCATCAAAAATATGGAAAACATTTCACTGGACATTAGAAATATATACCCTAAGTTTATATTAGTTATCACAACTGATTATCTTCCAAATTTTGAGTTTACAAACTACTTGATTCGGATGCAAAAACCTAAAAGCTCAACTGCAAACAGAGCTTAAATACCAAAGGTTATAAGAATCCCAACAAAATTACTGTTGTAGACGTAACTATTATAGTCTTCTCAGACCTAATATCGAGTAAGCCGATAAAGGCATTTACCAATAGGGAATAAAGACGAGAGATGTCATAGGATTAAAAACTGCAACTAAAATATTTATAGGTGTCCAATTTAGAAGAAGTGGCAATGAAAATATAATTTTTTTTTTTTGATAAATAAATTTGTCACCAATCGCCAGCAAATAAAAACAGAATGGATTTTCAAATCTATGAAGAGGAGGCACTTCAACAATAAGAATGGTTAGCTTATGAGAGGAAAGGACTTTTCAGAAATCAAATCCTATATAAAGAAAGATAAGAGGGAACACGTAGCTGTGGATTTTTTTGGAAATAAAGAATTACAAATAGAGAAAAAACATTTCCGTCTTTAGACCACACAGCAGTAAAAGAGCGAAACTCACACTATTCATGCCTCATTTTATATAAATTGACTTTTGTCATTTTTAAGTATTTGATTAATTAGTATGAAACGTTTAACCCAGATGGAAAATAATTTTTAAATAAGATCCCTCAGGAACTAATCTCTAGGTCAGAGGTTCTTGACCTTTCTTGGTCACGACTCACAATCAACCAGACAACATCCCCCCGACCCATGAGTCTGTTTCGAAATTAAAAATGCGAATGGAATGATACAAATTAGTGTAGTAACTATTAATTATTACACAGTGTAACAAAATAGTATTACTCTTCAATCTGTGCTTTACACGTATTAAACAGGAAGAATTAAAACTTTAATTAAAAAAAAAAAGTTAAAACTCTGAGAAGCTACAGCTACCAAAGTTTACGTTCCGACCAATAGGCTAAGAGCCTTTTGAGTATTTAAGTTTGCAAATACCACCAAGCATATTAGAGGTCCCATCAAAATAAATGAACTTCAATGCAAGAAACATAATATTAAATTTGACCAATAAAAATTAAATTACACTCTTTCATATCCATGCACTGTGTCTTACCTCTCCAGTACGAAATAAAAACATATTAATAAGAATTTTTAAACAATAAATCAACAAATATTAAATATAATATACCATTTAAAAAACAATAAGAATTTAAAATATGAAATATATATATATATATATAAAATATAAAAAATATATATATATCTAAAATGTAAATTGCTTTCTTAACTTCATTCAATAAAAATTCAAAAGGCTTCACCAATTTGGGAAACCATATTCTAAGAAATTAAAATCTTTGGCATTTCAATCAGGTACAAGGATCCAAAATTAGGGGAAGGGTATCTATAGGGTATCAAATGCGAATCTCGCTACTACTTAAAACCACAAACAATTAAATAAAACTGTGGTACCCTTGAAACAAACACTCAAGCTTTAAACTTTTAACAACGCCGAGATAGTACGAAGGTAGCGGTCTACATATCCAAACCTTTAAGATCAAAACATTTAGATTATTACAGAAGAAGAGAATAAAACTGGAGATTCTTCATTAGGATACGTATAGAGAATCTGATAAATTGGTTCATTATCATCTATTACCATATCATTAGGGAAAATATTAAAGTTTTCATTTTGCTCTAATGGAATAATGTTTTTTAAGGGGGTTTAAGATGAATTGATATACCGATTATGGCTTGTATAGTCATCTTAATTATAATTCAGAATTATTTAAATCAATGGGCGAATAAGAGAGATAATAAACCACTATAACCTTAATACACTCAAAGCTTATTAATAGTAGTGATGAGTGAATTTAGTCGGTTATAAATCGACTAATAGGAAAAGTCAGTAAATACTATATTTTTTATGTAATATTCTAATTACTAGTGTGAATACGATGATACTCAACGATCCTGAAGAGCGAAGTATCTATTTCCAGTATGTATCAATATGGATATTAGTTCGTCTTAACTGCACTCTCAGCGTTATACAAATAAAATAAGCATTATTTTATATGCCTCCACTTGGTTTTGTCTCACTCGTTTCGCGTGGTATTGCGTAGTCGGAGTTAGTCAAGACGGTCTTAGAGGATGCCACACACCCTAGTAGACATTACGAGTCTTGTGGAGTGATGTATTGGCTTTCCGTCAATTCATTATACCCTTGTATAGTTGAAGTGATTCGCATGACTTCGATATTCTTAAACACGCATGCTTCATCTATACTTCACTCTCCTCCTCTAATATGTTGTACAACCAGAAGGCCAAGTGTATGCAATCTCTCTCATCTTTATTGAGGCTGGTCTCAAAGATTCTGTTGTTCTCTTTTTTCGAGAATAAGTATAAAAGATATAGGCAATTACAATTGTACAGGGAGTGAGTTTCTACTATATGTATAATCCATGAGTTAGTAGCGAGCCATGGACGCCTGTTAAATGTTATGAGTTGTATTTACGACACAGAAACCCTTTGCACCAAGACAGGACAACGATAAGCATATTTTGTTAGATAGGCGTTCCGACTATGATGCCTGGCATTGTGCTCTTCTTCACGACGGCGTTCGGCGGTGCACACAGGTTCGAACCCTTACACTACAACATACTGCTGTGAGGCGGTCGACATCCCGCGGTGTGGAAGATGCTAGACTGAACAGTAGTAACTGGGGTATTCTACATACATATATACCCCCTTATTCCACATCATACCTAGCGGCATTGTAATACTTGACGGGGGCATGTGTAAGCCTTTATGGGTAATATTACATTCTGTTTTGTTTTACTTTGGGCCCCCTACATCTGTTCCACAGCAGATACCGAGGAACATGTTACAGAATGTCTCTTGTTCAAATGATTCCTCAGACTTCTCTTACAAGCAAAAGTTTCAGAACATTTAGAGCAAGTTAAATTACCTTTCTGATGCTTCATATAATTGTGAAGTTTGGTAAAGAATTTTTTACAAGAGGAACACTGAAATACTGAATCTGAATCTTCTGAATCACTTTTATGTTTTCCATGAATTAATCGAAGATGAGATGCAAAGATATCCTGCCGACCAAATTTACGATTACAATATTCACATACATATTTCTTCTCCCCATCTGCATGTCTTGTCTCTTTATGTCGCAGCAAGTTATGTGGTCTAGTAAAAGACTGACTGCACAAATTGCATGGGAATGAAAACTCATCGGAATTATGTACAGTCTTTGAGTGCTTTTGTAGACTACAAAAAGTTGTAAATTCCTCCGAGCAATGATCGCACTTTAAATTCATAACAACAGGAGCTTTTTTTTTCTTTTTTGTTGCTTTGCAACGATTGCTCGCATGGTGGTTTTTTGATCCGGAGATTTTCACTTTTTCATTATCAATTACGTCCGACACGATGTTTGATAATTTATATTTTTCCATCAGCCTTCGAGTACTACTCTCTAATAATTCATTTTCTCAATTCATATTTCAAAATTCTTAATTAGGTTTTTTTTATTAAGATGGTTTATTTCTATTGAGCTTTATGGAGAAAGTATCTTATTTCATTAACACATATTTCAGTGATATTGTTGTTTCAAGTATACGGTATCTTGACATCGACGTTTAAAAGTTTCGGTCATGAGGGTGAAGGACTTAGGCACCCTCCTAAAGTTGCTCATTTCAATGGTATGAGTACAGTAGGTGTAACTTTTTTCCGTAATTTGGTCCAAATTATAATAAAGATTGCAAATCTCCATAAAGATCATTTATCTGAATGGATTCCACACCTTGCTTATTAATTTAGTAATTTGTTAATGAAACTTAAATCCTTCAAAGGCTCTAGCTCTATTTTGGACGTGTAACGGATTATATTTGGTAATGATTATATGGATATTTATTAATTTCATTAAGATTTTTATTTTTTTTTTTTAATATTAATTGTTTATTAATTTCACTTTCCACCTTGAATTTTTATCCTATTGTAATTTAAAGAGTATAATGATCTTTATAATACTATTATTTGATTACGGTATTTTTATTCCTAATTAAACTATATTGAAATTACTCGCTTAACAGCATCCACCGCTAAGGTTATCTTCATTCCTTTCGCCAAATTTAAAAAATCTTCCGAAAAACACCTATGGGTCGGGGGGCGTAGGGTTTGTTGCGTTGTGTCAGCGTCGTGACAAAGACAGTTCCCAAGAACCATCTGACTACGCAATTTTGAGTTCTGAGGGATCCTATTAAATATTCAGATCTTGGAGTCAGTCATTAATTAGAGAATGCGTGCAAAGAAGATACTTACATAGGGAGAAGGAGCAAGATAGTCAATTTGGTAGACAATTTGAGGTTCCATAAATAGTGTGAATGTTTTTCTGTCTTCTCATTTTACTCTTGCCTGTGTCGGTCACAGTATACGGAACATTCGGATTATTTCCAGCCCTTATTATGTAATTTATTCTTTAATTTTCCAATAAAACTCCCAATCAGTATACGTGTTCCCTTATCTTATTCGATTTCCTTTATATGGAATTTGGATTTTGAATAATATACCTTTTTCTCTCTCATACAGCCTAACCATTCTTTAATTGTTGATGTCTACCTCTTCTAATTTTGAAATCCATTCTGTTTTTATATTGCTGAGGTCTGATATTGAGTTGTACATAATATTATATTTTAAATTTCAAAAAGAAATAAATTTATAATTTTTCAATTGAGCACTTCTACTTCTTAAAATTAGGAATTACATATTATTTTATAGATTACAATTATTCGTTTTTACAGTTATTTTAATATTACTCAATATACATCTCACAGATTCATTTTTTAATTTCCTATTGGGGTACCAAAAATTATTGGCCGTGGTCAAGTTACGATAATTCGTCTGCGGACAACGCTAAGAGTAGTTCGTTTAGTCGACCCTTAACTTTTTGTTATGGGGTATTTCTTATCCTTTTGGTCTTAAGCTCTGTCAGATAGAAGGGCATAGTCCGGTTGCTGCCCAAATCTCGGACACAACCAACGAGTATGTGGGTGGGTACCATCTCACCACTTTGCTGAATCTACGATAATGCTGCTTAGTGCTACTCGTTTTAAAAGTAACTACTATACGTGTAACACAAAATATTACTACTACTCTGTCACGTGCAAAGTTTCTATTTTGTTGATATTCATCACTAAATAAGTACAAATTGCTAACATCAAACTATATGTTTCATTTCGTATGGCAAGATTCAGTCTCCTTTCAACAATTTGTTTATACTCACTTTTTCACTACCTTTGCTGGTCATGACTCTACAGGAGATTTACCGTTACACTTCGATACAGTATAGGCCTACATTTTTCTTACGAAAAATATCTTCTTGAGCGCATAGCGCAAGTATAAAGCTAACTGAAATGTTTTATTACGTTTTTATAACAATTAGCTAACTAGATGGATGTTTGTTTTCAATTAATTTCTTCTACTTTACATTTATTAGAATAATGTTTTCCCAAGGGTATGGCATTATTCTTTTTTTTGTCTATGACTCGTATGAAATGGATGTGAAGTTTTCTATCTTCAGTGTTGAATGACTATTTTGGAAAGAGAACCTACTTTCACTAATGCCCAATATATAAATATTTTGATAAATATAAACCAAATTTTTGTAGCAGTCACATTTGGTGGTTTCACTCTATGATTGTGTGACAATTAGCAACTGATTTAGTTTGATGGGTGCACCTAAACGCCACTCTTGGTTGTTCGAGCGTCTTCTCGCTACTTGGTGTTTGGTCATAGCCAGAGACTAATTATCGTTATGACTATTATGAGGAGGATAGGTCCCTAATCTTTAAATTTTCCTTCAGGCCCAGCAGTCACAGAGTGTATGGGACGTTTATGAAGGTGCACTGCTGTTATTTTGAGGTGTTGTTCGCTCAAAAGCAGCTGTCTAAAGATGGTTTTTCTAATTTCACTACCTTGCTGTGCTTGCATTATGTATTCATGCATCAAGTAACTGGTTAGAGAAGATGTGGTACACTCTTGTAATGGATTTCCTGAGCGAGCAGTTGCAGGTGTCTAAACCCATAGAATGTAAGTTTGATGAACGTGTGCAACGGGGGTTGATTACAATTCCGTGCGTCCGGACCTATTGGGTCAGTTAACAAGCGATTCCCGAATGGGAGTGGGTTTGTGAGGATTAATACAAATCAATAGTTTGGGATACACACACCACATACACTCAGCAAGACCCAATTCCTTCTTGTTCCGGCATGTCTGTCTAACACACTATGTTAGGTTAAGTTCGGAGTTGTGAGTATAAGTTGGGACCTGGTGAGATTAGATTATAGTTTATCTCCACTATTGGCTGCAGTGTCCAAGAAACTTTTTGTGCCATAGGTTCATCAGTGCGAATCACCTTGTAGGTTATTTTGTAGGAAGCATTCGATATATGCTTATCTCTGGATATTCGATACACTGTGGCGTTTGTTTGTTCGACTTACTTATTCATGTGATATTGGTAGTCGACTGGGCACGTATGGCTAATATGGTAACACAAGATAGTAACGATGCAACAGGAGGTGCGTTTGTCTATATATTTCTGACCAACTATCACACAAAACTAAGGGTTGGATGTTCGCTGCAGGGTAGAGTGATTGACGTCGGAGACGATGATCAATTTTTAGCATTGAAAGGGACCAATTTTGGCATACTTGACTGGGACGAAGATTAGTGGTGGAGGAATGGTAGAAATTATCTCAGACACTTGTATCTAGTTATTTAGGGTTGTATATTTGGTCTTTATGGAGACCATCGGGATCTTTCGTTGTCGCAGGAGGAACACCCGGACGGCCAGCATCGAACCCAGCGTTAACATCTACAATTCTAATAATAAAGTCATTAAGTTTGTGGCATGAGTTCTTTTTTTTTGGTCACTCATTGATATCCATGATTAGCTTAGGGTATTTCGTCTGGTGTGGTTTCGAGTCGGAGGTTTTGCAACACGGACCTCCTACTATTGTACGTTGCAGCAAGACTAGCGTTCTATAGATAGAACATACTTGTTGAATACAGCTTCACCACACTATTTCTTTTGTCATGACCACGGTACGGGTAGTGTACGACGCACGCCAGATTGCTCGATAAGTGGATAAAGAATTCTGATTGCACCGTGGAGAGTGCATTGTTTCAACAGTACACGTCTAATTCTAGTTGCAAGCCTGGATCCGAGTAAGGGACGAGTCTTGAATATGGATCTGCGCTTCACACTCTTGCATACTTGTGCATCCTCTGCGGCTGATTTAGTCTTTATTCTGTTGTTCTTAATGATTGTAGTCATGTTTGACTTATCAGAGACTGTGATTGCCTTTT
>JABUQX010098400.1:32500-47473 GCA_015478945.1 Trachelipus rathkii
ATGTTGATATATTCTTCTGTTGTGATCTGTGGTTTCGCCTATATAGTTGAGGTTGCAATTTGTGCAAGAGATTTTGTAAATACAGGGTGGGTTTATATTGGTGGCTTTAGGGGCTTTCAAAACATTTTTTAAAATGTTATTGGCGGAATTAAAGTTATGTTTTTAGGTACGCATTTTTGGATGTGCTGAATGTTTATATAGGGTATGGGTAAATATGTTTTCTTCTTGGTGTATTTTTTCTTTGTGTTATAGAATAAAATTTTGACTTAGATTTTTTGAATGCATTGATGATTACAGTATTGGGATATTTTAATTTTTTAAAGGTTGTTTTTAGGAGATCAATTTCATGTTTTAGGTAAATGGGGGAACAGATTTTAAAAGCACGGAGATATAATGAGGAAAGGGTGACGAGTTTAGTGTTTACTGTGTGTGCGGAGTACCAATGTATGTAGTTAGGTGTGGATGTGGGTTTTTTTAAATACTGTATAAGATGGTTTGGTGGTATGATCCCATTTGATTAATGTATCTAAAAAGGTATAGAGAATTTTGAGTGGGTTTCTAGTGTGAATTGTATGTTTGGGTGAATAGTATTTATATGATTAAGAAAGAGTGTGGGGTTCATCGTGTTGGGGATGGCGGCGAAAACGTCATATACATAACGTAACCAAGTATAATATTTAAGGAGGTGATGGGGAAGAATGTAATAGTGTTCTATAAGTTCCATGTATAAAATCGATAGTTTACAAAATTCCATCATACATAGTTCACCCTTCTACAAAAATCTCCTATATAACCAGGCAGAAGAATAAGGTCTCAGGAAAAAATCAATACATTGTTTCTGTTCACCTGAAAGAGGCTCCGCAAACCGGGAGCGAAAGCTAGTGCCAAGTATATATATATATATATATATATATATATATATATATATATATATATATATATATATATATATATATATATATATATATATATAATATATATATATATATATATATATATATATATATATATATATTGTAGCTAAAGGTGCTAAAGCAAACCACCTTATTTAGCTCTCTCCGCCTACTGCAATGTTCTGTCAACATCTGGCCACTCTGACAACTCGCAGAGCGCGGCGAATTTAGGGTGAAGGGGTTTAATCCTGGTCTTGAATAACCACCTTCAATAATAGATGAATATTAATTGTTGAAGAGAGTGAGCGTTGTCACGATGAAGTGGAGTTTCTTCCAAGCTGCTTAGGACCTTTAATTGGTGCTAACGCCTCCTTCTCCAGTTTCATTTCCCCAGTGAATGCCGTCGAGCACACTCCGCTCTCCGGACCTGGAAGGACGTCGGGTAGTAGCGTGTGGCTGTCAGGTAAGAGCTAGGTGTGCACACAGTAGGGTCACCCAGAAGGCTTCGACTACTCTGTACTTTTATGTGCAGTTGGTCTGCACCTGCAGAAGCTTGAGAAGTACGGTACAGGCGGTACAGGATGACCAAACAGAGTAGCGCCCATAAGAAGAAACTTCATTTGCACCAGACGCCACAATGGGTACTGACGATATGGTGATTTTGATGTAGTCCTTGGCCTACATCAACTATCTGTTATCTTTGTGCATTTGACTGCTTAATTACTAGTTAATAATTCTTTATTTAGTACTTTATAGGGGATCTCAGTTTGGAACTACATTTTACAATAAAAGCATTTAATTTTTAAAAACTGAAGTTTAATTAATCCAATAAAGAAACCAGCAAGTTTCATACGGTGACTCCTCAGGAATACAAAGGGGCCTATGTACAGGCACCACGAAACTCTCAACTTCCGCCAACAGTAGTACCTTTGGAGCTCTATAAGTGCTTCCTCCATAGTGTATTAATATAATATATTAATTATTTGTGCTTCCTCTCTATCAAGCAAATCCCGGCCATTCAGGACAAGCAGCATATCACCACGATAATTAGGCCAACAACAACAGGAAATTTGCAACTAATTGCAATCTTCTATATTATTATTATTATTATTATTATTATTATTATTATTATTATTATTATTATTATTATTATTATTATTATTATTATTATTATTATTGGAGAAATAATTTTTTTTTATTTCTTAAATACTTTTCTTTATTTTGATTGATATATATATATATATATATATATAATATATATATATATATATATATATATATATATATATATATATATATATATATATATATATATATATATATATATATATATATATATATATATACATATATATATATAGTATATATATATATAACTAGAAAGTTAAAAAATAAACGGGAAATAATTAATATTTTTCAATCCGGGAAGTAATTTCATCGAGGAAACTTAAAAAAACTATTTTATTCTAATATTTATTAATAACTTCTTAAAAATTTAGTAATATTCTTAGACTTAAATAGTGCAAGCTCTGATTGACCTTGAAACTGCTATAGTCTCGAGAGCACAAAGTTGCCAAATACCGTTTTTGGAGAAAATATTATTTTCTTTATATCCTTTTAGGGGGTTCGAGCCGACGGAGGGACGAGAGGGGACTCCGTCGTCCCGGTAGCCGAAAACGACTCTTTCTTGTTTACCCGTGATTCGTCCCGTTTAAAAAAAAATTCAACATTTGGCACCTTTCCGTCCTCAGTCGAAGTAAGCGGCATCTTCGAATTGTCAAAAAACTGTAACTTTCAGCATCTTTAATAATTTTAATTTTTAAAAAGCGTTATTTTTTTTTTTTTTTTTATTTTAAATTCCGGGATAAAAATGTCTCCTGATTAATAAAATGATATTTATTTTCGTGTACCTGTTATAGTTTTTAGTTACATGCCTGGCCTTTTCGGGATGCTGACCTATATATATAACCATATAGCACAGCAACAACACAATATTATATATATATATATATATATATATATATATATATATATATATATATATATATATATATATATATATATATATATATATATAATATATATATATATATATATATATATATATATATATATATATAAATATATATATATATATATATATATATATATATATATATATATATATATATATATATATATATATATATAACAATAACATATATATATATATATATATATATATATATATATATATATAATAATATATATATATATATATATGATATAGATATATATATTAGCCATTATCATATATCTGTATGACTCTCTCAGCTCACTAGGCACCTACTATATATCTTTTTCGCCTTTTTCATCACTTTTCCGGCACTTCAACATGCCGGAAGACACAATTTCCCCCGCTGCTCACCGTGCATCCCTTAATTGCACCAGTTGCACCCCTTGCACCCCCGTTGCACCCCTTGCACCTCTTGCACCCTTGGCACCTCACACCCTTCGCTGCTTCTTCCCACCCTTCTCATACCTCTGTTGGATCTCCCCTTTCGCCAGCCACTCCTGCTTTGCTTTGCCCCCCTTCCATCGCTTCTTCGCTCGAAGAAGAGGGGCTTTTCTACTGTTTTTAACTTCGTAATGGAGGCCTTGGCTTCTCTCTCTTTGTTGGTTTACCTCAGGACTTCGCACACACTCACCTTCAGGGATGCCTTCGATTTCGCGGTCGTAGGGGTCCTCCAACAACACCTAATTGGATGATGGCCACAAACTGTTCCATACTTTCCGACTCCCTTGACCCTCTTTTTCTGCGACGAGACGTTGGTGCCCTATCTCTTTTCTTAACCTATCATCTATAACACAAAAGTGCACTAATTTCTATAAAATGTCATCAAATATTGATAAGATGCTGATCTTGTGGTACCTCCTTCTTTCCAGCCACATCTGTTTTGTGAAACTCCTTGTCTTCTACTATTTTCCCTGCAATATTCAGTCTTCCTCTATTTTAGTAACGCGTCTGCGCCCACCTGAGGGAATTGCGTTAGCAAGGGACAGGGTGGGTTTACTTTCCATTTTTTTAATTTTTATTTTTCTTTTTGTATTTTATTTATTTATTTTTTTTGCCACCTCCTGCCCGTGAGTGGTGGTATCATGTAAAAAAAAATCCCATTCTCCCTCGCGGTTCGTCACTTCCGTTCTACCCTGGAAGGCCGTGAGTTTCATTACATCACCTCTCACAAGCTGATCGTTTTTGCTATAACATATCGTTATGGCCGACACTCTCTCCAAGTGCTTCGTCCTGTAGAGTATGTTGTACAGTTAACCGATCAAACTACCAAGCAATCGATCAAACAATCACCAAACCGGTTAACCGACCAGCAACTCGATCAACCGATAGGCCAACCAGCAAATTGATCAACCGATCGACCTATCATTCATTCCATTCAATCATTCATTCCACCTGTCACAACCTGAAGCGCATCCTCCGGCCACTCCAGATTCGAAACTTTTCCCTCGAAATATTTCGGTTACTTCCTCCACCACCTACTTTTCAACACCTATTTCTTCTCCTTCATCTATTCCTTCTACTTCGCCACCGCTACCACCTTCCCTGCCGCTACCTTCATTGCCACCACCTCTGACTCTGACTCAGGCATCTGGTCTTGTCCCACTTCCACGAGTCACTCGTTCTTCCTCCTTGGCTCCGACGACAGTTCATACTACGGTGTACCATAACACTTGTATACCTACTCTAGCTCATCCTACGATCTCTACATCATCCCCTGTTACACAGGCAACTCTTTGCAGCAGTCTACACCTTCAATAGTTCCTCTTCGGTCGGCTATGGTTCCTAAGACCAACAGAAGGTACTTTGCGCTGTGGCCGCAGAGTGTTTTGGCCACGACGGTACCTCGAGTGATTTTTCTCTGCGACCATACCTGCTCGAAGGGGGTACTGTAGCTAAAAGTGCTAAATCAAACCACCTTATTTAGCTCCACCTGTTGCAATATTCTGTCAACATCTGGTCACTCTGGCAACTCGCAGAGTGTGGTGAATTTATGGATACTGACGCTATGATGATTTTGATGTAATCGTTGGCTTACATCAACTTTCTGTTATCTTGATGCATTTGACTGCTTAATTAACCTAATTACTAGTTAATCATCCTTTATTTAGTACTTTATAGAGGTCTTAGTTTGGAACTACAATTACTGTTTTACAACTCATCAGGAGTGTATTGGACAGAGTTTCTTGACAAGAAATGCTCTCCAAGCTACGTGGAGGATAAACAGACTTTGTTTCATTGCTGGTCAGTTGAAAGCTGGCACTCGGGGTAGGGCTGTTGACGATATTTTGGGCGGGAGATTGGATTGGAGGATGTTTTTGGACTATTTGAATAGTCGGCGATATAGGCAGTGCAGTCGAGCAGGTTATAGTAACTGCTTGAGTCTCGCTGGGATTGAAGAAAAGAGCTCTACTGGAATGGAGTTGTGTCGGTGGGTTGACACGCGGAGACGGGGGAGGGAAGAGAGGGCTGTTGCATTTGTAACATAGTTTTTGCAAGGTGGTGTGTTTTCACAGGGAATGTGAAATTCTTCTCCACAGACTGCACATATATCATGCGGTCACCTACAGTATTTTCGGGGATGACCAAACCATTGGCATTTAAAACAACGTCTGGGTCTGGGAATAAACGTACGAACACTGTAACTTGTAAACCAAATTTTTCACCTTAGTAGGTGGAAAATGGGTGTTAAGGGTTGGCAGTAAGCGAGGATTTGGGGTATCAGGCGAGTACCGACGTGGGGGAAATCTGTAAACGTTAGTAACAGGAAATCTTTTCTGCTGCAGATTTCTTAGAATGACAGCAATATCTTCGTCTTTCTGTTCTAAAGAGAAAATAGTTCCTTTCGATGTGTTTCTTATTTCATCAGAAATGGAAATAAGAGGAATGTTTCCTAGATAAGTTAAGGATGACAAGATAAAACTTAGATTCCGGGTAGTAGCTTGAACGAGAAGTGCCCAATTCCTATTGCTTTTTCAAGTGCACCGCTAAGAATGGTGGTTCTTTGCTTAGTAAGAGCTTTGGAGGTGATGGATCGCAATAAGTAATACATCGGGAATGTTGTGTCAGCTGGCAGTCCCGGAGGGGGGCAGCATATGGAGTAAACAATTGAGAATGAGTAGGACGGGGGGGAGCACTTTTTCCACGTTGCCCTGACCGTTTGGGCACCTGGGATGTCGAGGGCGTGTCAGGCGACTGACCTCTGGGAATAAACAGAGACCCTCCACGTGAAGTGGAGGGAATCACGGCATTAATATTCGAAGTGCAATTCAGAAGAATAAGTATATTAATCGATGCATGGTCAGTAATCGTTAAATCTATTAGAGTCCGAGGTGAATTAAGGTTTTGCATGGTATATTAAGTCAATGGAGTCCCCCCTCATGGGTATCGAACCCCATTAGTCTTGTGCCAGGAGGATCCCACTAAGCGGCGGAGAGTCTCTTATCAGAGGGGTCAGGGAAAAGATCCAAACCTGGTGCTAGGTCGTGTGCACCGAATCACGAACGGGTAATGTGGTTCACATCCCTTCAACACAGATGACGTCAGGTGCCCCTCCCATAAGGAAAGGTGTCATCGGGGTTCATCTACCTCTCTTGCAAAAAAAAAAAAAAAAAAAAAAAAAAAAAAAATAATAATAATAAAAAAATAGAAATTGTGGTGGAGGAAGTGGATTGAAAAAAGCAAGAAAATTAATATGAAAAATGAATGGAAAGGATGAAGACTGAAAGATTACATATGTAACAATGCAAATGCACGAATGCACAACAAATGCACAACAAATGCACAAATGCACAACAAATGCACATACTAGTGCTGGGGCCGAAGGGATGCACGAAGTCCCCCCCTATCATTGGTTCTTATCATTATGCCATGCTCTAGGTTGTATACCAAGAGCATAATAAGAACCAATATCCCCCTGCGGGGATATATATATATATATATATATATATATATATATATATATATATATACAGCTTTTAAACTTTTCATATATATATATATATATATATATATATATATATAACTACTATATATATATATATATATATGTGGAAATCAAGCACCCGCATGATATCTCGAAAACTACGATAGGTGCAGGAAAACTAATTACATATTTGGAATCATCGTATAAATTTGTATGGAAAATGGAAACTTTATTTCTTTCTTTTTATTTTTATTTTTTTAACTAAAGAATATCCCGGGTAAACCGCAAAAGATGCAATCGGGGGGACGGGGGGACTTCGTCTTCCTCTGTCCACCGTCGGCTCAACCCCTAAAAAAAATCCATTTCCCATATAAATTTCATAGGCTAAATTCCAAATAGGTTATTAGCTCTCTTGTACCAATCGTAGTTTTCTAAAATCCATTTACCATACAAATTTCATACGCTGATTAACAATATGTTATTAGTTTTCTTGTACCTATCATTAGTTTTGAGATATCATATATATATATATATATAAGGTATATATTTTTATATATATGTATATAATATATATATATATATATATATATATATATATATATATATATATATATATATATATAACAACAATAACAATATATATATATATATATATATATATATATATATATATATATATATATATATATATATATATATATATATATATATAGTTCATAAGGAATATATATATATATATATATATATATATATATATATATATATATATATATATATAATATATATATATATATATATATATATATATATAGCATATAATATATATGCATATCTATAATATATATATATAAAAGTTCACACATCACGGGCATAACCCTATTCAAGGAGGGGGAACTTTCTAGGTAATTTCTACTAGGATCCGGACAAGGATTCGAACCCACGACCTTGCCATGCGACTCCGTAGCTCTACCGTTTGAGCCGCGGTAGCGGCTATATATATATATATATATATATATATATATATATATATATATATATATATATATATATATATATATATATATATATATATATATAAAAATATATATATATATTTATACATATATACATATATATATATATATAACACTATATATATATAACATATATATATATATATGGAAACACTACTAGTCCCGCACGATATAACGAAAACTACGTAACTTACCACGAAACAGATGACATATTTGTAATTAGCGTATGAAAGTTAGTACCGGAAATTGTTTTTTTTCATATATATAAAATAAAAATGTAAATAGAAATTAAAATATTATTTGTAGAAGTATGATAAGTTAAAAATATTTTCCATAGAAGGAGAGTGGGCAAAGGTATGCAATGCATTATAGGTTTTAAAACCTAAATTAATGATATTTAACCTAACCTAAGGTAACATACCGTAGCGTAACCTAACGTAACTTAACCTAAGGTAACGTAGTGTAATTTTTTCTTCTTCTTTTTTTAGTTGAAAGCCAAAATTCCCAAACATGGATTAAGAGAAAAACATCTTCTTAGTTACTTATGTAGTTATATATGGAAGAAACAGAATAAAGGAGTTTATATATATATAAATTATATGGAAACACTTCAAAATCAAATCGACATATATTAAAGGTTAGTTCAAATTTTGTTACATTCCATTAATTTTTATTTTTTCTTTAACTAAAAGAATACCCAAGGGTTTTCGCATAGATATCAAGAGTCGGGGTCTCTCGGCCTCGCGGTGGACGACGGGGGGGACTTCGTCCCCCACTCTGTCCCCCGTCGGCTCGAGCCCTATATAATTGATATTTTTTTAAATGATATTTTTTTTCTCGAATACCCTAAAAATATTTTTTTTATGGTTTTTGTTTTTTGATTTCCGTTACTAATTTTCATACGCTGATTCTAAATATGTTATCTGTTTCGTGGTACGAGTCGTAGTTTTCGAGATATCGTGCGGGACTAATGTATAGTTTGGCATATATATATATATATATATATATATATATATATATATATATATATATATATATATATATATATATATATATATATATATATATATATATATATATATATATATAATAAATAAATATATATATATATATATATATATACCGTATATATATATATATATATATATATATATAATATATATATATATATATATATATATATATATATATATACTCACCTTTAGAATACGCAAATATGAATAAAAAACAAGCTTTTAAAAATATCAATAACAACATTTTAATTATTATTATTATTATTATTATTATTATTATTATTATTATTATTATTATTATTATTATTATTATTATTATTATTATTATTATTATTATTATTATTATTATTATTATTATTATTATTATTATTAAATGACTACACAATACACTTGCATATCAAACCAGAGTCGAACTACAAATATTTTTTCCACAAAATTAATTTAACCACCAAAAAAATGAGTAAAACAAAGAAAATTTTTAAAGCAATATCCACGCAAGCGTTAAAACAAACAGAAATACGCTATTGTTTGTAATACCAAAGTACATATTCAGCTTTATTTTACGAATGAATTTCTTTTCCTTTTGAGCTTCCTCCACATTTCGTAGGAATGAAGTCTGAGTGATCATCAGGGAAAGATTTGGGATGACAAACAATTGTTTCTTGGGAAATTTCTTATAAATGTACCATAGTATAAAAAAAATAACATTTACCGTGAATCTACTTACAAATGTACTGTTATATATTTAGCATGAATAGTGGGGCTACTCGTTACAAAACCGTAATGCTAAATACTAGTGTATTAAATAGAAATGGTTTATATATTATATAATCTCATTGGCGAGAATTTGCGTGAGTAAAAAGCTCTTATAATATAGGAAAGTCGTGTGTGTGACTTGCATGTCTGAATAAAAGCATGTTGTTGCTTTTAATAATATAATATATATATATAATATATAATATTATAATATATATAGTATAATATATATATTATATATTATTATATAAATAATAATATATATACTATATATATATATATATATAATAAATTTAAAAATATATATTTATATATATATATATATATGTATATATGTGTGTGTTGTGTGTGTGTTGTGTCTGTGTGTGTGTAAAAAGTAGCTAAACTGACACACAAGCCTTATGAATACATGTCTTTTTCTATATATAAGATAATGGCATTAATATTATGTGAATTTTACTTTACACAGAAAACCAAATTAATCATATCTAAATGCTAGCGAAAGGTCGTAATTATTTTTTATATGTTAAATCTTATACACAACAAATCAATGTAGATGTTACCTAAACTCTCAGCACCGCACCGGTGCCGGTGCAGACACCTACAGTGACTCATTTGCTCCGACATCATGAGAATTCCTCTTCATTCCTTCCTCATTATCATCTATTGCACTTGTTGCTTTTCTTCGGACTCCACTGCTCCAGTATGGCACCGGCAAAGCACCCCTGCGCTCAAGTGGATCCACTTTGGCTCATTTGCCTGCGTCAATATGAGACTTTCGTCGTCATTTCCATCCCAATCTTCCCTCAGTCATGCTTTTCAAGTGCTTTTCTTTTTTTTTTTTTTCCAAAGGGTTGAACCCCCTCTGGGGGTAACTCAGGTCATTGAGGTCTATCAACATAATCATCCACACTACTACGACATCTTCAAAAACAACTAAAACATTTCATTGATTCCATTGTTTGTCTCTGTGCCAATACAATGTCTGGCCTCCGGATCCAGCTCCACTTCCGGCTCGGCCCGGCTCCGGTTTATTTGCCTCCGCCATTACTAACGTTCAGTACTTTATTTTCTTCAACCCTCTTTTTTGCACTCATCAAAATTATTTCAACTCCTGTTTACGAGCATTCCAGGTTTTGGGGGGAGGCTCAACCCACCCAATCGACTCTGAACCATCGGGAATTGACTCGGGGACAGTCGAAACCATGATAACAACCAGCACAGACCTACAAACAAAAAACAAAAAAAAGAGCTAAACGTAGCTTAGGATGTCAGAATCTGGTCATGGAAAAAAACAGCAAATTGTATTAAAATTTTACCCTTTTGCTGTGGTCAGCAAATTAAGTTAAAACATGAATAAACCCTAAACACAGGGCTGCGGAGCCGGCAAAGTGTTTTTTTTTTTTTTTTTTTCCGGCCGACTCCGGAGCGGCTCCGGCTCCGCATTTTTAAAGAAATTACCCCGGTCCCGACTCGACTCCGGCTTTCACAAGAGCATTTTAAAATTACCTTACCCCCCGCCTCCGGTCCGGGCTCAGCATTTTCAATTACGTCGGGGCTCCGACTCCGGCTCCGGTCCCGCATTTTAAAAATTGTTCGGCTCCCGACTTCCGGCTCCGGCTCCGACCCTTGTTATAATTCTCCATTTACAGTCATGAAAATACTAATATAATCTGAATACAAAATTTTGCAGGGTTGATGAAATTAGAATGTTTGTTAAGCTGACATGCTTTATTAAACTAGAAATTTAAAAACTTAAATTTTATAGAAATAAAATTTTAAAGAAGAGTAGCAGAAAAAGGAATCAGATTTTTTGCCCTTCCTAATTTAATGTATTATCCTCTTTGCAACGAATGAACGGTGTACAGTTACGTAATAATATTTTAATTTTTTTTTTTTCAAAGGAATAAAATCATATTTAGACATCCTAAAGTACATATATTCCTCGTTGAATATGACTGAACATATATAACAATATTATTCAAAAACAGATTTTATTTAATATGACTTATATATAATTATATTAATATATATAATATATAATATATTAATATATATATAATATATATATATATAATAATATATATATAATAATAATGAGATTATATATATTATATAAATATTATTTTTTGTATGTACTAAATATATATATATATATAGTATATAATATATAAATCAATATAATATTAATATTATACATATATTATTACTATAATTATATTGTATTTTTTTATATATATAATTATATATAGATATAATAGTTATATATATTTACAGTATATATATATTATATTAATATTAATAATAAATATTATATATATATTATTAATATTAAATAATATATAACCAAATAAATATAATATATAATATTATATATATATATAATATATATATAATATTAGTATATATATATAATATATATATATCTTATAATATATAAATATCTAATATTATATTATATATATATATATATATATATATATATATAGTATAATTATATTATATATATAATATATACATATATATAATTATATATAATATAATATATATTATATATTAATATATATATATATATATAAATATATATATATTATATATATATAATATATATAAATATATATATTATATATAATATAATTATATATATATAGTACAGATAATATATATATATATATATAATAACATAATTATATCATAATATATATTTATATCCTTTATTATATATATATTATATATATATTATTATATATATATATATATTATATATATATATATATATATATTTAATTCACTTCTTCCTAATTTTTTTAAAATATTTACTTTGGAACCAGCCCGACCATAAGTTATAATATTATCAAAACATGTTTAATATACCACATCAATCAATCTCTCTCCTTTACGATGCTTATCGTCTTTATTATTTTTAAAGCACAAAATAAGCTCTCAACATCCACTTGAATAGGAGGCAAAGCTGTATTGCAAGCGGGCATGTTGCAAATTTAAGATAGCACTGATTGCCTCTTTAATGATAATTTGATTTCCGGTCGATCTTCATTGCATCTAATGACTTATGGAATTCTACCTTTATTTTTCTAGAAGATATTAAGGTTGAATGTCTTTTTTTACTAGTAAGAATGTCCCTTTTAAGTTTTTTTTTTTTTTTTTTCAAATCGCTTTTTCTCCTGGTCACTCCAATTTTTCCCAATATCTGGCAAATGTGACTTCTATTCATCTTTCATCTGACTAAATTCCTAAACAAGGAGCATTCTGAAAGCTGATGAATCTATCTGCTCCGCCCAGATTCTGTTCGATAGCGGTTATCATTTTAAGGTCCTGATCAAACAAGACCACTCCGAGTTTAAAAATGACCCCAGTCTGGAAAAGATTCTCACAAGATTGTCGACAAAAAAAATATTTTTAGAATAATTTTTTAGTTACATTCTTTCCTTTTTCATGGAATTTTTTTGTGATTTGCTAAAATTCGTTCTCTATAAAAATTTTCCTGCGTCCAGTCTTCTGATTGAATATTTTTTTGTAAGTAGGGTGTTTTAATAATTCTTCGAGTGTTTTCGATTTGTTTCCCATGACTGTCGGAGAGAGAGCAGTTTCAGAAGTAGCATACATCATAAAATACTACTAAAATCTTAGTTGCAGAAGCCTTAGACCTTTAGAGCATAAGAACATGTACTTTCCCATTTGTCTCTTGACCTTAGATTGCCACTTTTGCAGCTTGATTCTTTAGATCTTCCATTAATTTTGACGTGCTGCTTTTGCTAGTTGTCTCGCCCTGCTTATAAGATTGCTCTAGGAGTATTGTGGAGACCATCAAGCACTGCTAACTGTAAAGTATGTGTGCAAAGTTAAGTTATCGGAAATATTTTCATAGTTTTTCAAGTTCATTCTGAAAACACTATTACTGTTTCGTTTGACATCAATAAATAGTAATTCACATTACCATTTCTAATTCCACCCTATTTGTCCTTATTAAATTTTTTCCAAATCGGTACGAATGTCATCTTTGAATGGTTATCCGTAACTAGCAGATACTTGTCTTTGTGTATTTTCGAAGAATTTTTTTTTTTTTTTTTTTTTAAAGAATGTAACAAAATTACTGAATATTTGTCTGAAATGTTTGAGTAATTTTTTCTTTGTTAAACTGTAACGTTTGATATTGTTTTTAATTTTAACTGAAACTTTTATAAATATATATAAATATATATAAATATTATATATATTTATTATAATATAATATATATATATAATATATATTTATATTATAATAATAGTAATATATAGTTATATATATCATTATATATAATATATATAATATATATATGGCAGGTTTTTTATATAATAATATATATATATATATATAAAATAAATTTTGACAAAATATTAAGCTTTGCCTCATGTGTAGTATCCATTAAAATGCATCAAAGCATCCTTATGCAATTTTTAAGCTATTTTTGTTTATTTTTCTTCTAAATATTTAACAATATTTTTCCACTCTGAAGGGACTATCAGTTCTAAGCCATTCTCCACACATGCTTTACATCTGGTTATGAAAGAAAACTATGGGGCACTATCTTGACTAACTCATTATATTCAAATTGATTTTGAATTTTTCACTTTAACATAGACAGAACAAGTTTTTAAATGGCACTGAAAAAAGTTTTCCACTTTAGTCTCATCTTTGACAATTTAGTTTCTCAATCTGATACCGTTAGCTCACCTTTCTTTAAACAATGCAAGCATGTCGGATGAATAGCGTTTTCAAATGTCGCAAAATAAAGGATCCAATAGATGATTGGTGAACCCGTGGATAACTGGGTAGACTCTCTTGTGCATGAATAGAACAAAGAAAAGCTTCCCATCAATGTGTTTAACTATTTCATGATTGACAAATGAAAAGCTATTTTTATTCATTCACGAAGTGAGTAAGTTATATCAACATAACATGGTGGTTTTCGATTTTGGGGTTGTTTGACACATTTTCCTAGATTAACGAATTAATTAAAGTTATCTATGAAAGTATCTATTTTTTTTATTATTAGAATAATAATATACATAATCAAATTTCTGCTGGGAAGAAATATATTAATATTATTAATATATATATATATATATATATATATATAATATATATAGATTATATATTATATATCTATATAGATATATAATATATTATATATATATTATATAATATATTATATATATATATATAATAATAATATATATAATATATATATATTATTATATATAATAAATCATATATAATTATATATATATATATATATATATTATAATAATTAGTATTTTA
>JABUQX010098401.1:2500-15000 GCA_015478945.1 Trachelipus rathkii
CCCTGGACTCCTACTCAATGGGGTTACCTAAATACTGACCAGAAGATTGGCGATTGTTTTAATGGATAGTTCAACGAGAAGCTTGAAGGGTGTTTTATTGAACAATGGCAATAATTATGCATCGATTCCAATAGGTCACTCAACAAAACTGAAAGAGGAATATGAAAATATACGAATGATCTTGCAGAAGCTTAGATATAATGAACACCAGTGGTCTATATGCGTTGATTTGAAGATGGTCAACATCTTACTTGGGCAGCAAAGCGGATATACTAAGTACCCTTGTTTCCTATGCTTGTGGGATAGTAGGGCTAAAGACCACTGGGAAAAAGTTGTATGGCCTGCTAGGGAAAATATGACTGTAGGTGCATCAAATATCATTAAAGAACCACTGGTTTACAAGGGAAAAATTATTTTTCCACCACTCCACATCAAACTAGGACTGATGAAGCAATTTGTTAGGGCCCTAGACAAAGATGGTAAATGTTTCAATATATTTGCAGATTTTTTCCAGGGTTGAGTTTGGAGAAACTCAAAAGCTGGAATCTTTAGCGGCCCTCAAATTCGCCAAATCATTAAGGATGACAATTTCATAAATTCCGCGACTGATATTGAAGCATTTGCCTGGAATAGTTTTGTCTTGGCTGTTCAGAACTTTTTGGGCAACCATAAATCTGCCAACTATGTAGAACTCGTACAGAAAATGCTTTCAGACTTCAAAAATTTGAATGCAAATATGAGCATAAAAGTTCACTTTCTACACAGTCACTTAGATTGGTTTCCGGATAATCTAGGATGTTATAGTGAGGAACAAGGGGAGAGGTTCCATCAAGATATCAAGGTGATGAAAGAAAGATACCAAGGAAGATGGGATACACACATGATGGCAGACTATTGTTGGAGTCTTCAACGTGATTGTCCACATTCTGCACACAGAAGACAATCATATAGACAGCCATTTGTAATTCATTAATTGTGATTTCATTGTACTGAATTGAATGTTTTGACCTATAAGCATTTTATGTACTTACTCATTAACAATTTGATATATATCTTTCGTGTTTTTTTTTGTTTTTTTTTGCGAATTACGTTACAACCTAACATAAATTGTTGTTATTAATGTATTTTTGTGATCACCCTGTATCTCAAAAACTAGAGCCAATCTAGGAAAATGGAGGTCATATCGGAATCAGGGCAAAAGTTACCATAAAAATGCACCTTCAAAATGTTTTTTGCGCAATCGTTGTTGCCAGTGAATAATAAAATTTGCCTGCATTCAGGGAAGGACCTAGGTTTACCAATATATATCGCAACTACTAAAATTTAAAATCACCACCTAAAGAAATTCCGTTGAAATATATATAGAAAGAGTTTAGATACATTAGTATGCTTTTATATCATTTGATAGTTCATTTTATGTTGTTTAAATTTAGATCTTTTAAATGAATTATGGTTTTTAGTATTTAATATATAAGATATTCTAATATAAGCATCATTACAAGGCCTAACTTTTGGCGATATTTTCTTCTTCATTAATTATATTTAATATTAAATCTCTACATAGTCCCTAGTCCCATCATTTGAAATGCTCAATTATCTAAATCATCAGTACTGAGAGCTTAAAAGTTTTTTCTTACCCATCTTATGCTAATTAATTATAATAATAAGATTTGAGACGATATTTCCCTAGGTTAATTGAAAGAAGTGTAGTTTGATCTTAATATGGTTAACTCATCTTTATGCAATTTTTTTTTTAAAATACTACATGCACTTTGAATAAAATTTATGTACATCTAAATTTAGTTTGTGATCGTTTTTCACCACCAATTACCTGAAATAGAAGTACCTGCTTATATTTTTTATATTTTAATTGAAACTATGATGTCCCTAGTTTATTATTTTTTAATTTTCCGCAAAACTGTTTTTTTTCTCATGCATACTACTATCCCTGAAAAGAGTAAAGAATAATTATGTTGTGTGTAAAGATGATTTGCTTGAAATGAATTTTGAGAATATGAATGATAAAAAATATACATAATTTTTTATTTCTCCATGAGAGGTTTGTTCTAAGAGTTTTTATTTAATTTTTTACCCGAAAATTTCGAAATTTGTCCAATTATTTTAAAGTATGAAAGAATACCTAGTTTCGATAAGCATACTAAATTAACAGTAATTAAGATTAATGCACTTAAAGATTAAACACACCATGTCGTAAAATTTAAATTATAAGTGTGCTTCAAGATTACGTCAAATAGTTATGCATATTTGGGAAAAAAAAAGTTTTCTTTTTTTTTTTGTCATAACAAATTCCTTCAGTCCAATTTGTTTCCCCCTCATTTTTATAACTTAACTTCCCATAATTTGTTTTTGTATCTTTTTTTTATTTTAGTGAGGTCTATCTTGATTCATTAAAAATATTTTTTTATACAGTAAACGAGTAACTATTTAAGTTCTTAACCCAGTTGTTAATTAAAACTTACTTAGGTTCAAGAAAATTATTGGCTTTTTTTTTTCATTTTTTTTTATAAATCGTTTGAACTGACCTTAACCTTATGTACTGTAATTTTATTTTTGTAATAATTTTTGAAATGTGTTTTATAAAAAAAAAAAAAAAAAAAAAAATTTTAGAAAAAAAACTAATTTATATTTTGGTATTATTCAGGGCTCAAAAGGGCACATAACTGTGTTGCAATCAGTAGCCCCATTTCAGGAATAGGATGGAAATTTGCCCCCTGATTTATATGGTTCATTGAAATATTTGAGCTATGTATAGTATATAAATTATATGGGATCACTGTTATTAAAGGATTAAAATTTGTGACGGCTTAGAACTTTCAAAATTTAAGATCTATCAGGTTAAGAAAGTCATTAGTAGGGTAATAAAATTTCATGTATTATTGTAAAAATTAGATAAATATTTAGTGTCAATTTTAATCTTATTAAAAGCATAGTGTGGAGCACCACTAAAATTTCAATCCTTTTGATTTTTTTTTTGTTTTCTTTGAGAGAGGTGCCATTTTAATATTTTTATCTTTATATATATATTTCCTGTTGTATAAATTTCATGTTTGTAATTATTTTTATTTATGTTTTAGGCACGTCACTTTAGGGAATATGTATTGCACCTACTACCGAGCATTGTGAACCCAATAAGGGTGTTTCACTCACCCCCCCCCCTCTAAATTAAACTAATAGGTTGCTTTTGAATGTTATATACAATATATAAATATATATATATTATAATATATATATATATATATATATATATATATATATATAAATATAGTAAGTGTTATATATTATTTGGTATTCTAAGTCTTCATTTATTTTTCTAATATATATATATATATATATATATATATAATATATTATATATATTAGTGATGGAAATGACAAGATCCGCATCCGCTCCGCATTTGGCGGACATCCGCACCTAATTAACATCCGCACCGCATCCCGCATCCTCTAACTTAACGGCACATCCGCAATCCGCATCTGCATCCTCTTTTGAAAAATGAGGATGTTGGGGATGTTTTCTAACATTTGATTAAATGCATATAAATAAATATTATTTGGCATCTTTATCATGGGTTTATGGGAATAATTGTATTTTAAATTTCGATTTCTGTATATATATATTACTATATAAATATTAATATATAATAATATATATTATATATCTATATATATATAATAATATATATAATATATTATATATATATATATATATATAATATATAAATATATATATATATAATATAATATATATATATATATATAGTAATATATTATATATATATATATATATAATATAATATATATATCAAATTACCTACATCCTACATCCTCTCCCAGTCAGGCTCACGAGCCTGTCAGTGGGGTCAACCTCCGCTTTCATCCTGATCTATCCATCACGATTCCATCCGCCATCAGCTCATCAATTGGCAGGCCTCCGGTGTTTTCCTTAAATGAATCCTCAACTGTGGTCTCTCTCTTCCGCAGTCTTCTCTCGGCCGTCACTCCCTCCTGTTCTCCTCCTCCCCTCCACCTCCTACTGGCAATCTCTCCCTGCCTCCTCTCCAGGTGTCCCCACATCCCTTAGTCTGGCCTGCTCACTTTATTCCATCATGGGTTCCAACCAGCACGCTCTCCTCACTGGTCTCGTTTTCAGCTCTGTCTCTCCTTCGTCTTCCAATCACCGTCCCTCACACATTCATCTCCTCAGCTGTCTTGGATATCCTATTCTCCTCTCTCCCTGTCATGGCCCCATGTCTTGCCCTAAGTAGCACTAATTATTGGTGCCACACTCCTTCGTATTATTGTCTCATTCACCTCTTTGTTCATGCATATTTATTTAGTCCAAGATGGTATACTGCTCTTACAGTCCTGCATACTGCTAATCCTACTCGTAATTTCTTTTGAACACCCCCTTCTCTTCCAATTGTGCTTCCTAGGTATATATATCTGTCAAATTTTTAACCTCTCTACCGTCTACCTCCACTATCAAATCCTCCTCTTCCTCCCTACTTACTATCATTATTTCCTGTTTTCTCCCATTCAATCATTTAATCAGCTTCTCTCAATTTTTCTGCGAAACACAGAACCATTTGCCTCAACCTCTCACCTCTACATTCCCAACACGCCAATCATCTCCGTGACCATGATGAACTCCGTCAATCATCCTCTAAACTCCTTCTTTTACACCTCTTATGTACTGTGTCAAATACGCATAAACAGTATCGGTGCACAAACACACCTGCCTTACTCGCAGTTTTTCCCTCAACAATTCTCGTTTTATATCCCGTCTTACCTACTTATTGTATTCACGTATGTACTTCTACAGCCTTTATCAGACTGTCTCCAACTTCATAATCCCTCTCCAGAACTCCATAGCTTTCTCCCTGGGTACAGAATCAAATGCTTCTTCAAGTCTATGAAGGCGAAATATGCCTTCTTATTGTATTCCATGTTTTTCCTGTATCATTCTCAATGCGAACATTAAAATCTGTAGTGCTTCTGCTACCTCTATACCCATACTGCTCTTCACCTAACTCTGCTGTATTTTTTGATTCTTAATTTACCTTCTAATATTCTTTCATATAACTTCCCCATGTGATCCATTACGTGAGATTCCTCTATAATTTTACAATCTCCTGCGTCACCCTTACCTTTATAAATGGGAACTATATTGACCTTCCCCAACCTCCGCACTCTTACTCTCCACCCACGTTCAGAAATCTCAGCATCAAAGCTTTCAGCTCCTCTCCTCCCTCCTTCGATATCAATATGTATCCGATCCTCACCAGGAGTTCCTTTCGCTCTTCATTCTTTCCTCTAATCGCCTCCCTTCAATTCTCTCTGTTATTTCCTCCCTCCACTCCTCCTCGTTTTTCTCTCCCTCCTCCTCTCTCTCTCCCTTCCTCTTCGCGGCTGCACCTCACATCAGCAATGCAATCAAAGGTATCTATCCACTTTTTTGTTTTTTCCTCCGGCTACAAATGTTTCACCATTTCTATCTTTGATATTACATTCTCCTTCGCTTCTCTATACGTTCGTACCAAGCTAGGCATCTTCGTCCTGGCAAGATTCACATCATCCAATCATTCCTTTTTTTGACGCTGGGAGCTTCTCAGCCACCTCCTCCTTAGCCCTTCCTCTTCAATCTCTCCGCTTCATTTCTTGCTTCCACGTACACAGCTCTGGATTGTACACTTCTGTTTTTAAGCCATCTTCTCAATGCTACCATCTTTTGTCTCACAGCATTCTTCACCTGTTCATTCCACCAAGGTGTATGCTTCTTTCTCACTCATCCCATCCATTTAATACCTAGGGTTTCCCTAGCCGCTTCCTTCACAACACTTCCTATGTATTCTATTGTCTCATCACCGTTCATCTCCAGTATTTTTTCGTTTACTTTACCAACATAATTCAATCTTTTATCTTGATCTTTCAGCGAGTCAACTTTTATTGTACTCCAATTCTCCTTTACTTGTACTTTCTCCGCTTGTATCTTTAGATCAGCTATTAACAGCCCGTGATCTGAATCCATTGACACACTATCCATTATATATATATATATATATATATATTATATATATTATAACTATAAAGATATAAATATTTATATTATAATATATATATATATATATATATATTATATATAATATAAATATAAATATATATATATATATATATATTTATATATATATATATATATATATATATATATATATATATATATAAATTATATGTATATATAATATATATATATATACTATATATATATATATATATAATATAGTATATATTATATATATATATATATCATATATATATAGTCCGATTCGTAAATAAAAATAACAGATTAATTCTGAAACATTTCGAAGGGTAAACATCCGCATCCGCATCCGCATGCGCATCTACTTTAAGATCCGCACCCGCATCCGCATCCGCATCCTCATCCACTTAAGAATCCGGATCCTCATGCCGCATCCGCAAACAGTCCAAATTCTTGACCATCCGGACCATCACTATTATAATATATATATATTATATATATATATATAATACATATATATATATATATATATATCATATATATATATATAATATATATATATATATATATATTATATAATATATAATATATATATATATATATTTGAACATATGAACTATATATATAATATATATATATATATATATATATATATATATATATATATATATATATATATATATATATATATATATATATATATATATATATATATAATTATTATATTTATATATATATAAAGAAGTTACATATATATATTTTTATATATATATATATATATAAATATATATATTATATATATATTTAAATTTGATATTTATATCTTTTTCAGTGAAAGCTTACCTCGCTGGCAAGAATAAAATAAAACTGTTAGTGGAGATATCAATGTGAAAAACATAACTTTGAAAAAATTGTGTCCCACAAGGTGGTCGTCTCGTAATGACTGTTTGTTTGCTCTTAAAAATGATTTCAAATGCGTCATGAAATGTCTGACAGAAATTAGTCTGCACAGTACAAAGAAGAAAGTAAGTGAAGAGGCCCTTTCAATCCTACATCACCTTGACAACTTTGACTTTATACTCTGTCTTACACTTGAAAGTAAGGTGCTAGAAGCAGTCAACATTGTGTCAAAACTTTTACAGAAAGAGACATCAGATTTGAATCAAGCTTGTTTGTATTTGGACCGAGCACGTGATGCCATGAAGAAATTGAGAGCTAACTTTCCAGACTTTTTGGCTGATGCAAAAAAGGTCGCAAGTTCCTGGAATATCATGCATGAAATGAAACAAAAGCGTCAGAGAATTGTCAAGAGGTTTCACGATGAAATTGTTTCTGATCACAGAATTGAAGATCCACTCAAAGCTTTTGAGGTAAATGTGTTCAATGCGTCTCTAGATGTTGTTATAAATCAACTCGAAATGAGATTTGCTGGCTTACAAACTATTGCCGAATACTTTTCATTTTTGACTCCACAAAATTTGAGTACTTTGTCAAATGAGGAAATCAAGGAAAAGGCAAGAGCTCTTGCAAGCAAATATTCTTCTGACATATCTGACAACTTTGAAGAGCAGGTGATTTCCTTTAAATCTCTGTTCTCCAATGAAATCGGCCAAAAGAAAAACATGAAAGAAATTGCCAGCCTTTTGATTGAAGACAACAATTGCCTAACATCGTGCTTTCCTGACGTCACCACTGCGCTACAGCTGTACTTCACTCTACCAGTCACCGTAGCAACAGCAGAACGCAGCTTTTCCAAACTCAAGCTGATAAAATCGTATCTACGAAGCACAATGTCCCAAAGTCGCCTGCGTGATCTGGCTGTTTTAGCAATTGAACACGAAGAAACACGCCAGATAGACATTAATTACATCGTAGAAAAGTTCCTTTCATTGAAAAAAAGAAGATTAGGACATTTTTAATCTACCATTTTGTGATTCTTTTGGGCATATTATTTACATTATCTTACAACATAATATACAGTATATACAGTGATATCCTTTAAATTTTTTGAAAAGACGTATAATATAAACTATTTTCAATGTAAACCATTATCATTTAATTATAAACCAAAATATTTGTCCAAAAAAGATATCTAATACATATAATAAATTTAATATAATTATATCTAATAAATATACCCTCAACTTTGTCTTAAAAACTATTTTTCTTAGGGCCCCCTATAGCTTTTTGCAGGCAGGCCCCCAAAACCTTACCGCCGCCACTGAGTGTTATATATCACCATATTTTAATACTACATATATTATATATATCATATTATATATATATATATATATAAATATATATATATATATATATTAATATATATATATATATATTATATATACTATATTGATATATTATATATATCATATATATATATATATTATGAAAGGATTTTTTAGCTTGATCGGAAATAGGAGGAATCGGCTGTTTTTCAAGAATCGGAATCGGAATCGGAATCGGCAATAATTGTACCGATTCTTGACCGATTCTTGGTATACAATCTGAAAATAATTTTAATTCGATCTTTATGATATTTCAAAGACAATATTTCGAAGTCTGCCGTATTGATTTTTAATTTCAGTTCTTCCTTAATTCTATTTAATAAAAGAAAACTGGATTGAGCGGAGCATCTTTACGTAGAGCCTAAGATATCATGTAAGGATTTTCAGACAGTCATGGTGAGGCAGACATTTGGCAATTTTTCGTTAGTCATGTTATGTAATATGTTTTGATAGTTATATACCCGTGAGTAGTAAGGAGTGGTAAACCAGCAGCCAGACTGACATCCGGAAGTTGCAACCGGATGTTGCACAATGTTGCAAAGCAACATTTTTGCAACATTTGGTTTTCAAGCTTGACGTGTCAAGGTTAGGGTTTTTAAGGTCGGTGAGACCGAATTTAAGGTCTGGAAGACCGACTTTAGAGGTTTTGAGCCTGAACTCAAGGATTTTACCCCCAAAAAGGGGGCGGAGCCCCCCCAAAGGGGTATTTTTTTTTGGTCACTAAAAAGATTTAAATAATCGAAGAAAATTTTAACGGTGTCAGATCGATTTATCGATGTTTTTTTACCCCCTATATCGATGTTTTAAATCGTCACTTTCTCTACGTGCTCTGGTTGACTAAAAAATATAATCGAAAGAAAATTGTTAATAACATTCATTCGATTAATCGCTGTAGTTGAGCGGTAATATTGGATGGCACTGGAATCCTGGAAATCCTGGAAACTGGAAAGTGACTTCCTGGAACCCCCCCCCAAAAAAAAAAAAAAAAAAAAAAAAAAAAAAAATAAAATAAAAATTAAAATTAAAAAATTAAAATTAAAAATAAAATTAAAATAAAATAAAATAAATAAATAAATAAATAATAGTTTGCGCGAAGGTATCTATTTTCGTTGTCTGTTGTGCGCCGCTAGACTCGTCTGCCGTGTGAACTGGAGGTTCCCGGACGAGTGCACACCCCTTCGAGAAGGGTGGCTGGTTCCTCCAGATAGAGGAATCTAGATAGGATGAAATGCCGGAGTGCATAAGCAGAAGAAGATGGAAGAGAAGAAGAAATTGCACGGAGTGCATAAGAGAAAACGGAAGGAATGAAGGAAGGAGAATGAGGAAGGAGGAAGAAGGAGGAAGGAGGAAGAATGGTGTTTGGAACCCTCCGGAGGAGGGTCCCTAACTGAAATAAAAGAAGTTTAAATGCACGGAGTGCATAAGATAAGAAGAAGAAATGCACGGAGTGCATAAGAGAAAAAGGAGGAAAGAGTAAGGAGGAAGGAGGAAGGATGGAAGAAGGAGGAAGACAGAGTTGGTACAGGCACCGGTGCTGGAGCCGGTGCGGTGCTGAGTTTGTAAACATTCGTTTAGCAAGAGACTGACATTTCTATTTTCAAAATCTCGTTTTCTTTTTATAATCGTCAACTAAAATATATTGTTTGCTATTTCATTTTAGACGTTTCATTTTTATAAGTTTTTATAAGTTCATTCTTTATGTTTTAATTTTTGTTTTCAATTTAAACTTTTTAATTACTTTTATTTATTTTGTTTGCTTTAAATATTTTGTTTTTACTAAAATTTTATTCTTTATGTTTTTAATTTTTGCTTTGAATTTAAATTTTTTTAATTACTTTTTTAATTTTATTTCTTTTTCTTTTTAAAATTTTATGCTTTTCATGTTTATAACGTAAAAAATTTGCATTTTTACATACCTTAAAGCAGTAAATCAGTAAATCAGTTAATCAGTAAAGCAGTAAATCAGTAAATCAAACCACCCACTCTGTCCTCCTACCCATCCATGATCTATTGATCTATTGATCTATTGATCTATTGATTCAAGTCATATTTTGTATAACATAACACAAAAACTTTTATTTATTTTGTTTTGTTTTCTTTAAACATTATGTTTTTACTATAAAAATTTATTTATTTTGTTTTATTTTTACTATAAATATTTATTTATTTTGTTTTATTTGCTTTAAACATTTTTGTTTTTACATAAAAATTTATTCTTTTTATGTTTATAACTTAAAAATTTTGCATGTTGTTGTTGTTGAAATGTTACGTTTGTTGGTTGTTGTTGTTGTTGTTTGTTGTTGTTGTTTGTTTGTTGTTGTTAAATATATTTAAGTTCAAGTTAAATGAAAAAATACAACACTTTTTCAAGCATATCTGTAACAATATTAATGTTAATTTTACATTAAACATTTGAAAACTACACAAATGATATCTCTCCTAGCCTAACTACATACAGCATTATTAAGCAAGGTAAACTAAATTAGAAGTTTCCAACTTACGCAGCAGAAGTCGCATAGCAACTCAATCTTTACTATACCAATCGCCTTCAAAAATATTTTATCATAAAATTCAACTTATCCAAGTATAAATTATTAATATTCATGTTTAAAGTTTTTTTGTAAATTATTAAATTTTAAAATTATTATTAATTAATTATTCTCATGGGTGGAGGATATTTTTCTCCATTAATTCTCCATAGGGTGTAATTTTCATAATTATTATTATATTATTATCTATTATATTATTATTCCACATAGATCTCACAACACCACATAACGCAATGCGATCAACTTTTGCCTGCAAGATCAACAACTAATAACATTGGTGGTAAATTGCTCTCCATCCGACCCCTAAACATTACGTAATCTTGTTACGCTCAAGGGTAAACAATCAGAGAACTGTAAATTGCCTATGCCATCAGGACAGCCAATGAAATTCGAGGAATGACTCATTAATCTTAATATCTTTTGACACATGAGAAGGGTAAATAGATTTATTACTTTGTTCCCAATATCTTTTGACACCATGAGAAGGGGTAATGAGATTTATTAGTCTTTTCGTCGATTAGTCTTTTTGACACCCGGAGAAGGCAACGCGATTTATACTGTATGTACACAATATGCTTTTGACAGACAATGAGAAGGGTCCACCGAGAATTGATTACTAATGTTCCCATAACTTTGACACATGAGATAGTGTGAATATAGATTTATTAACTTTGTCGTTCCCCTTTTGTCCTTATTAACATTGTTTTTATCTTAAACAGTAGTTTTATTGTAAGGCTCAAAGCACGGACTCACTCAGCAATATAATTATTAAGAATGGCAAACATAATACATTTACAATCACCTTATATAATAAAATATAGACTCCTATATACAATGCAAAAGATTCGGCATGTGAAGCTCCATTTTGTAATAATACCACACGCCCTCCTGATCGATCAATCCTCGATTCTCGATCATTACTCTGACTCTATGCTTAACTTCCTCCTATATTTAAATTGCGGCATTGCTTTAACTTGTATGTTATATTCCATTTCCTTGCAATCCGCTTGAGCATTGTAGCACCGCTGCGTCCCTCCAACCGCGCTGCAACTCCTCCTGGCGCCACCATTCCTCCTCAGACTGCCGCGAAACAAAGACGATCTCCCGCTCACCACCGCATCCAAAGACATCCTTGTCTTTCTACTCAAGAACTCTTCCATCGAAGCAATGGGGATACAGCACTCTCTCTCGCGAGACTCGCCGAAAGCCAAGAGCTGGTTCTCTTGAAACAATCTTCTCAGTTTCTCTTCCATTCCCAGAGAACCCTCCACAACTTCCACTTTCAGCAGCCTCGAATCGCTGTCTCCTTCTCCGTCGAAATTCTTGACAACATCAATCTTCAGTCCATTCTTCGTCATGGAGCTGCTTCTCTTGCTTTTCTTGCCCGGATAGCTTGTAGGCTCAAAGACGACTCACTTAAGCAATGTATTTATTAAGAATGGCAAACATAATACATTTACAATCACCTTATATAATAAAATATAGACTCCTATATACAATGCAAAAGATTCGGCATGTGAAGCTCCATTTTGATATTATTATACTCTTGTCTAATAATACCACAATTATTATTATTATTATTATTATTATTATTATTATTATTATTAT
>JABUQX010098401.1:17500-25904 GCA_015478945.1 Trachelipus rathkii
GGAATAGGAGATTAAGTTCATTTTGCCACATATCTGCCCATTTAAGGATTTTTTTTACAGTTGTACCACCACTCAAGGGGCAAAGCCCTATTCAAGAGGGGGTGGCGTAACTATCAAAGTCACCCTTAGCGAAATTAACGCAATATGAGCAACAGACGCAGGCTTTAAAGTGGAGATTAAATTCAGTAGGAAATACAGAAGGTGGAAGAGAATTCCACAAAATAGAGGTGTGCTAAAGAAAGGAAGCCACACGCAACATAGCCCTGGAGTTAACATGTCAAACAATTACTCGTGCGGAGAATACCAGCACCTATTTTGCTACGAAGGGCGTCGTAAAGGTGGTGTACGCGAGTGATAAGTTCCCTCGAGCACTTTCCGCTGCGGTACCTATAGGATATAAGAGATAAAGCAACAACATCGCCTCGCAAAGATAGAGGGTCAAGTGAACTGGAAACTACGGAACAGTTTATAAGTCATTTGCCGTTGATCGACCTGTCAAAAGCCCGGTGAAACGCAGAGCCTTCCCCTCAGCATACTGAGAGCGTACTCCATACATGGGCCGGAATGAGACCTTGTATAGCGGAGCAACTGAGAAAAGGAGGAAGTCTCACATCTAAACAGAACTTCTAGTTCTTTGAGGCCTGCCCTAGCAACCGTTGTGATGAGAGGTTTTTCCAAGACATTTTTTTGTTCATGTCTGGAAGGGATGCTTATATTGGTCACAGGAGAGACGAACAGACCGTCGAAAGAGACAGGAAAATTAGAAGGTATTTTGGAGAAGGAGATTTGTAGAAGTTGGGTTTTTTAAAGAATTGAATTTCACAAAGTTATTTCTATCCATCAGCGAGAATAAAATCGGAAAGATTAAGACGAGAGGCAATTCCAGAAGTAAAAGTGGGAGGAGAATTGATATGAGTTAAAGAATGAAGGGTCGATCTCGGAATACGAGTGGATTAGAGTTAGAGGTGCAGGTGAAAAGATGGAATCAAGTAGGAGATAAGACAGAACCCTGAGGAACACGACTATTAACAGAAAAGAAGAAGAAGTCGCCCACAACAACAGCCGATATTGAGCGTTTTGAAAGAAAGCTATATAAAGTAGGGCAAAGAGAAGGAGGAAAACCAAAGGAGGGGAGCTTTGGAGAGCAGTGACGCGGGCCATACTCGGTCAAATGCTTTGGGATATGTCAAGCGCCACCACCCAAGTCTCCCGTAGTTCCTTAAGAGCGAAAAACAAACGATAAATCGGTTTCGATACGAATGTATATCGCAAGTAAGAAGGTTCGTGCATACGAGAGCCGTACTTTCGATCGGAGTGAGTTTCCAGATGATCCAAGAAGTGAGAGTTGAGAAGGTTTCAAAGATGCTTAGATAGAATACACAGTGAGAGCTACAGGGCGATAGTTAAAAGGATCAGAGCGGCTTCCTTTTTCGGATAGGTTGGACATGTGAGAGCTTCAAACACTGAGGGAGGGAAAGGGCTAGTATTGAGACATAGAGAATATAGTTGAGCGGAGGGCCGAAGAGATTAGCCTTTTAAGTTGGAGAATAGCAGCACAAGATCAGATCGAATAAAGGAGGAAATGCACGATTACAGAAGTTGCGAGAGATGAAAGATTTGTCAGTAGGAGAACCATGGGGTAGCGCACTTTCCTTTGATGAAAGCTCGCAGCTTTGCCGTCGAAGAGTTCCCCTGCACGATTTTCTAGTGAATGAAAATTAGGCGAGAGTGTAGGAGAAGCGAATTTTTCCACACCGATAGGCACTGTTCTAGCCTGAATGGCCAGAGAATAAGCCCGATCGAACCACATGGATTATGAGGAAGAAAGATTTAGTTTTTAGAAGGATATGAATGGGAAGAAAAAATTTAGCTGAGAACTGAATGAAAACCTGCTCCTATCCCAATCAACGATTACAGCTCCCTCTTAATCTTTATATCTTTATCATCCATCTTATTCTTATTGGGTAGCCAATTTGCTATCATTTGTACAAACTTGGAAACCTTACATTTAAGTCCTTGGTCTAAATATATTATACATGTATGAGGTAACAGCCACTTGACCTAAGAAATCGTTACGAACCACAAACATGTCTCCTCATTTCCATTAATAAATACTTTTCATTTCATTATTATTATTATTACTATTATTATTATTATTATTATTATTATTATTATTATTATTTTTATTATTATTATTATTATTAATTATTGATATTATAATTGTTTTACAAAATTTGAACCCTAAAAATAATTTCGGGAGGTTGAACCCCTGACCCTCCTGTCTACAGCCTTATATATAATATATATTAATATATTATATATATATTATATATATTTATATATATATATATATCTATCTATATTATATATATATATATATATATATTATATATATTATATATATATATATATATATTATATATATATATATATAGAGAGAGAGAGAGAGAGGAGAGAGAGAGAAATTTTTAACTAGTTTTTCATTAAATCGTCATCGTTCGTCCATCGTCAATCGCAAAATTTGCTTAATCGTCATCGTCATCGTCCATCGGCAAAAAATATAATCGTCATCCACTATTATATATTATATAATATATATATTATATATATATATATATATTATTAATAATATATTATATATATATATATATATAATATATATATATATATATATTATACTATATTATATTATATTATATGGGACGATTATGAATTTTTTGCCGATGACGATGACGATGACGATGCCGATGACGACGATGACGATGACGATTATTTGAAAAAAATATATATTTAAAAAAAAAATTCTTCTCTCTCTCTCTTCTCTCTCTCTCTCTATATATATATATAATATATATAATATAGTATATATAATATATATAATACTATATATATAATATATTATATTATATATATTATATAATATATATATATATATATTATATATTATTATATATATATATTATGTTATATATATATATTTATATATATATAATATATATTATATATATATATATATCTATAATATATATATATATTATATATTATAATATATAATATATATATATATATATATATATTAATATATATATATATATCAGGCTGCAAGGACACAGACAATCAGGGTTCAACCCTCGAAATATTTAAGCGATCAAAATTTTTTGATTCCTTTAAGTCTCTTTAATAATAATAATAATAATATTGTAAAATTAATATAATAATATACATCAATCAATAATAATATAATAATATAATATAATATAATAATATAATAATAATTCACTACTACTACATATATAAATACAATAATAATAATCAACATTATATCTACTATATAAATTCTATTTATATATTAATAATTTATATTCATATAATTTATATTTTTATTTTATTTATAATAATATATATATAAGAATATATAATTAAATAATAATATTAATATAATAATAATATAATCAATAATAATAATAATAATAATAATAATAATTAATAATAATAATAATAATAATAATATTAATAATAATATAATATATCAATATGAAAAGTATTTATTAATGGAAATGAGGAGAGACATGTTTTTGTGTTCCGTAACGATTTCTTAGGTCAGTGGTTGTTCTTCATATATGTATAAATATTTAGACCAGGGACCTAAATGTAAGTTTCCAAGTTTTGCAGATGATAGCAAATTGGCTACCTCAGTTAGGATAATGATGGACGATAAATATTTTAAAAGATAAGGAGGGGCTGTATCGTTTGATTGGGACAGCTAGTTCATTCCTTCTTCAACTAAATCTTTCTTTCCTAATACATGGTTCGATCGTGCTTGTTCTCGGGCCATTCAGGCTAGAGACAGTGCGTATCGGGGTGGAAAAAATTCGTTCCTCCAGATCGCCAATTTTCATTTAGCTAGAAATCGTTGCAGGGAATACTCTTTCGACGAGCAAAGCGGGCTTTCATCAAAACGAAAATTGCGCTAACTTCCTTGGTTCTCCTACTGACAAATCTTCTGCCTCTTGCAAAAACATCTCTAGCAACTTGTGTAAAATCTCCCTTTCCTCTGATGGTTCTGTTTTGTTAATTCTCCAACTGAAAAGGCAATCTTCGGCCTCCTATTTTCCACTAACTCAACCCTAGACGATTCTGCATTTCTCCTCCTCTCCTCCTTCTCCTCTCAGTTGTCCTATGTCTTTGCCTGTGATTACATTTGATCGGGTGATGGCCCCTGAAATCTATGAAGGATAGGAAGACGGGTGGCCCAGAATTCCTCCCCCAGTTTTGAGGGAGTGTGCTTTCCGTGCCATCCCGCCCTCGTTCACTATACTCCCTATGCTCAACAGCTAGCCACTTTCCCTCAGTGTTTGGAAGCTCGCCATGTCACTATTCGAAAAAAGGAAGCGCTTGATCTTCTAAGCTAATTGCGCTATAGCTCTCAACTTGTATTCTATCTAAGATCTTTGAACCCTTCTCCTCTCATTTCTTAGATTATCTGGAAACTCATTCCTTTCTTTCCGATGCAGTACGGCTTTCAGCGCTCGAGGTTCTTCTGGCGATATACTTTCCTATCTAACGATTTATGGTTTCAGCTCTTAGGAACTACGGGGAGACTTGCCTGGTGGCGCTTGCATATCCAAAGCATTTGACGGGTATGGCACGCGTCACTGCTCTCCAAGCTCCCTCCTTTGGGTTTCCTCCTTCTCTTTGCTTATTATGTCTAGCTTTTCTTCAAATTCTTCCTAATATCGGCTGTTGTTGATGGGCGACTTCTTCTTTTTCTGTCAATAGGGTGTTCCTCAGGGTTCTGTCTTATCTCATACTTTATTCTCTTTTCATTAATGATCTTCTCACCTGCCCATCTAACTCTATCCACTCATATAACGATGACCTCGACCCTTCAATTCTTCAACTCATTTCAGTTCTGCTTCCTCTTTACCTCCTAGAATTGCCTCTCGTCTTAATCTTTCTTATTCTATTCTCGCTGATCTTGGATAGAATTTACGGATGGGGTCGTCTGAACGCTTGTGAAATTCAATTCTTTAAAACCCAACTTCTGGCAAATCTCCTTCTCTAAAACGCATTCTATTTCCTATCTCTTTCGTCGGTTCTCTCGTCTCTCCTGTTTGACAATATATACATCCTTGGCCTTAACATAAACAAAAATTGTCTTGGAAACCTCATGTCACAAGGTTGGCTAGGGCGGCCTCAAAGGAACTGGGAGTTCTGTTTAGACTGCTAGACTTTTTTTCCCCTTCTCAGTTGCTCCAGCTATACAAAGGTCTCATTCGCCCTTGTATGGAGTAGCTGCTCTTCATATCTGGGGGGGGGGGAGGCTCTGTTTTCACGCGGCTTTTGGATAGGGTCGAGTCAAGGCCAAAAGGCTTATAAACTCATGATGTTGATGCTTTATCTCTATTCTATAGGCACCCCAGCGGCAAGTCCTCGAGGGAACTTATCACTCGCGTACCACCTTTACGAAGCCCTCGTAGCACAAGGAGTGCTGTATTGTGTTTGATATTTTGTGTTGATATTGGTAACTTCAGGCTAGTTCGCTGTGGTGTTCCTTCTTTCCCACCCAGCTCTGTTCTGTGGAATTCTCTTACATCCATCTTCTGCATGTCCTGCTGTATTTAATCTCCCCTCACTTTAAAGCTGCGTCTGTGCTCATCTGCGTAATTTGCGTGAGAGTGAACTTTTGAGCGCCTACACCCCCTCATTGGAATAGGGGCTCTGACTGTGATGGTGGTGAAACTGTAAAAAAAAATCTTTAGGTGGGCAGAGTATGTGGCAAATGAAACTAAATCCCTACTCAGCCATCCAAAACATATTTAGATATCCAGAAATCGCACTCTTGTCGAACATTACCTCAGATGGACATATGTCGCAAGCACACATACTTTTTACCTATTCAAACTAAATTTAATTTTTTAGAATTCTAGTCACTCACACACACAAAATCTAACATAGCTCTCTACCAAGTCGCTCATCAGAATTGCAAATCTTTCTATCCCCTCTCATTTTCTTTAAACACCACACAAACAACATTCACACCAAACACTCATTTCACCGTTCCTTCCATCTTGGTTTCAGTCACAGCTAGCAAATGAAATTTGCCCTTTCTAATCCATCCATCACCTCTCTCCTCTTCTCCTCAATTTATTCCTCTGACATTCCATGTATCAATACGATTCATACATTTTCGCCGGAAGATAGAACGCCGCTTACGGCGATCACGACCTTCTCTGAGCCATGCCATTAGCATTCCTGGCAAAGATAAGTGGTGGCTGGGCAGACCGAACGCCAACTACAACGCATCATTAATATGTACCCGGAACTGAAATGCTTCCCAATTTTAGCCACGATTTTGTGTAATAACTATCATGATTTCATATAAAAGTTACTTTTTGTTTACAAACAATTGGAATCAACTGTTGTGATGGAGCACGTGGTTTGGATAAACAGACAAAAATAGGCCGAATGTTTATATTACAATAATTGATCAACTATTGTGATGGAGTTTATGGATTTGGAAGAAATTAGAATTAAATCTAATTTTATTGAAATGAATCATTCATCAAACCAAACGGACCTACCACGCCGCCATACTTGTTTGTTTACACTTTTAGGAAGACTGCTTAAATTCGGCAAGCACGGGAAATAGAAACCTTACAGAATTAAGGAATTCCTTTACGTTTGGTGAGCATTTTTTTTCGTTTTTGCGCTAAGTTTGACAAAAATCGACGCAAACTCGAGCATTTCTTACGTTTCGTAAGCCCAAATGCAAAAACAAAAACGGCTTTAATATTTTTATAGGTGTTTTTATACTGGATTTTGTGATTTGAAATTAAATTCATACACTTGAGCCGTTATCGTTTTGTCATTTGTGCTTACGCTGGATTAAGAAATGCTCACTCAGTTTTAGGACGAATTTCGTGCATAAACGAACGCTTTGCTTAAAACATTTGGAATAGCTGTTGTGATGGACCATGTGGTTTTGGATAAACAAAAATAAAAAATAAATTTATTTTTATTCTTTTATTGTATCTGTTAAAGAATCTTCTTGGCAAATTGTAATCATGTTAAAACAAAAGCTAGTAGCTAAACTTTTTTAATACTTACTGGAAAATGTAAATGAATATTTTTTGAATAAACAACAAAAAAAGTTATTAATATTATATTTCATTTACTATTCTTCTTAAGATCTTTTTAATTTATATTAATATACTTTGGCACACGCAATAATGAAATAAATCACTAAGTAGTGGTTGTACAGGGAGCAATCCTGAGTTGCTAGCAGTAAACAAATGTTCTATCTTATTAATTGTGTATTTATTTAATTATATGTATTATATGTCGCAACACACATACTTTTACCTATTCAAATTAACATTAACTTTTAGAATTCTACACTCAACACACACAAACTCACGCATAGCTCTCTACCACAACGTCCGGCTCATCAGAATTGCAAATCTTTCTATCCCCCTCTCATTTCTTTAAACACCAACACAAACACAATTTCACACAACACCACTCATTTTCACCGTTTCTTTCCATCTTTGTTTCAGTCACAGCTAGCAAATCAAATTTTGCCCTTTCTAAATGCATTCATCACCTCTCTCCTCTTTCTCCTCAACATTTATTCCTCTGACATTCCATGTATTCCATACGATTTATACATTTTCGCCGAGAGATAGAACGCCGCTTACGGCGATCACAACTTCTCCGAGGCATGCATTAGCATTCCTGGCAAAAGATAAGTGGTAGTGGGCAGCCAAACCAACTACCACCGTCCCTTAGTCGCCTTCTAAGACACGCAGGACATACGATGTCGGTAATTTTCTCACCACACATAGGGATATAAGGGATAGGGATGTCTTTAAGATGTTGTCAGAAGAGGGGTGGGGATATAAGTATGTGTATATGATATGTGGATAAAAGATGGTGTTCTCAAGATGTTGTCTGGAGATGAGTGTGGGATATAAGCAGAACAGAAAAGGCGAAACCATTAGGTACTGGGAATGTCTTACATTGGAATTGGGTATATTATATATATAATATAGTTATATATATATATATATTATATTATATATATATATATATATATATATATATGATATAAATATGTATAATAATTATTATATAATACTTTATATATATATATATATATATTATATATTATATATCTTATATAGTATATTATATATATATATATCATAATATATATTGAGTTTTAATTTTATCCAAAATTCTTAATATTTGTTTAATTAATCGGCAAAATCATCGGCAAATTGCGATGACGATGACGATGACGATTGGAAAAAAATATGCCGATTTTTTGCCGATGACGATTACGTCCTATCACTATATATATATATATACTATATATATATATTATATATGATATATATTA
>JABUQX010098402.1:0-7500 GCA_015478945.1 Trachelipus rathkii
GAAAAGAGAGAGATAGAGGGAAGGAAGATTGGCTGAAGCTTGATTCTGAGATTGAACAGGTGTTGGGTGGAGAGTAGAGGCCGGAAGGTTGGGAAGGTCAATAATAGTTCCTATTTATAAAGGTAAGGAGGACGCAGGAAATTGAAAAATTATAGAGGAATCTCAATAATGACATGGCGAAGTTAAATGAAAGAATATTAGAAAGAAAAATTAAGATCAAAATAGAGCCAAGATTGGGTGAAGAGCAGTATGGGTTCGAGGTGGTAAGAAGTACTACAGATTTAAAGTTTGCATTAAGATGAAACAGGAAAAGCATGGGAAATACAATAAGAAGGCACAACTTTCGTCGCTTCATAGACCTTCCAAAAAAAGCATTTGATCTAATACCCAGAGAAAAGCTGTGGAGAGTTTGGAAGAGGATATGAAGTTTGGAGGCAAAATGATAAGCAGTAAACAAGTACAACATAACGTGAATAGCAATAAGTAAGGTAGAAAGGATAATAAAAACGAGAATGGTTTGAAGTAAAACTGGATAAAGGCAGGGTAGTTGTGCTGTCGTGATACGTTTATTAACGTATTTGGAACACAGTCCATAAGAGGTGTAAAAAGAGAGTTTAGAAGAGAATGACGGAGACATCATGGTATATGCAGATGATTTGGCGTGTTGGAGGGGAGATGGTGAGAGGTTGAAACAAATGGTGCTGTGTTTCGCAGAAAATTGAGAGAAACAGATTGAATATGAATGTAGAGAAAACGAAAATAATGGTAAGTTAGCAGGGAGGAGAGGAGGATTTATAGTGGAGGTAGACGGTAGAGAGTTTAAAAATGTGGATAGATATAATATCTAGGAAGCACTTGGAGGAGAAGGGTGTGCAAAGGAAATTACGAGTAGGAATGAGCAGTATGCAGGACTGTAAGAGCAGTATACCGCATCTTGGAAAGATAAATATATGACAAAGAGTGAAGAGAGCAATATACGAGGGAGTGTTGACGCCGATAATGTTGTATGGGGCGGAGACATGGACATGACAGGGAGAGCGGAGAGTAGATTCAGACAGCGGATGAATGTGTCGAGGACAGTGATTGGAAAGACGAAAAGAGACAGAGTGAGGTGTGAAATCCATAATGAATAAAGTGGACGCAGCCAGACTGAGATGGTGGGACACCTGGAGGGATGCAGGGAGAGAGAGTTGCCAGCAGAAGGAGGTGGAGACCGCGGAGGGAGTGAGACCGAGGGGAAGACCGCGAAGAGGAGAGACACAGTAGAGGATTCATTGAGGAGACACAAGATGCCCTGCAATGGATGAGCTGATGGCGGATGAGATCGTGATGGATAGAACAAGATGGAAGCGGAGGTTGACCCACATGACAGGCTCGTAAGCTGACTGGAGAAGATGTAGATGTAAAGATATATATATATATATATATATATATATAGATATACTTATATATATATATATAGTATAGTATCATTTATATATATATATATATAATATATATATATATATTATATATTATATACATATATATATATATAATATATATATATATAATATATATAATATAATATATATATTATTAATTATATAATATATATATATATATAGTCTATATATATATATATATATATATATAATATATATAATTTTTAATTTCAAACTTCAGAGAGTAAACATCCGCATCGCGCATCCGCATCCGCATCCTCATCGTCTTTAAGATCCGCATCGCATCCGCATCCGCAAACAGTCAAATTTTGACATCCGGCCATCCTATATATATATATATATATATATATATAATATTATTATATAATATATTATAATATAATTATATATATATATATAAATATATATACTACCAGTATAATATTGATTATATGATATATGATATATATATATATATAGTAGATATATATATATATTATATTAATATATATAATAATATATATATATATATATATATATATATTATATTATTATATATATATTATTATATACATATATGATATATATATATTATATATATATATATATATATATATATAATATATATATATATATATATTATATATATAATCAGTATATATATATATACAGTATCATATATATAATATAGTATATATATAATATATATTATATATAATATATATAATATTATATATTAATATATATATATTATATATATTATATAATATATATTATAATATATAGTCCGATAATAATAATAATATACGGTATATATAATATATAATATATATATATATATATTACTATATATATATTATATATAATATATTATATATATATATATATATATATATATATATATATATATATATATATATATTATATATATGTATATTTAAAATATATATTATATTATATATATAGTATTATACTATATATATATATATATATAATATATATACTATAGTATATTATAATATATAATATATAATATATATATATATATATTATATATTATATATATTATATAATATTATATATATTATATATATATATTATTAAGGGGCTCACCGGATCTCGGCTCCGGCTCCGGCTGGCCGGAGTTCCGGCATTTTTAAAGAATTTCCGGCTCCGGCCGGAGACCATTAGTCCTCCGGCTTTCTCCGGCCGGAGACCTAATATTTTTAAAAGGTAGTTTGAAAATAAAAAATAGTTATAATTCATTGAAAGTAATAAATAAGACATTTTAATGAAATAAATTTATTTTGAAGAACTGATTCATACAAAAGTGTAAGACAAAATTAATTTTAGTATTTTTTTTTTGTTGTAGTGATAAAATTAAGTCAAACTAAAACTATTTAATAGACTATAATAATATGAATAGCCTATAATGACAACCGATTTACTAAATTGACTAATTAATTTGATAAACAACTTAAAAGGGTTGGATATCCAAAATGACTACCCTAACAAAAAATATTTATTAAGACACTTTGATAATTAGGCTAAAAATGCAATACAGAATAGGTAAATGAATTGGTAAAAGAACTTAACTAATGCAATTATCTGACGCAAAGAACTAAAAAATTAATGATATATTCTAATCTTAAATTATTAAGTGCTTTAAAGTTTTTACAAAAATAACATTTGACTAACTACTACTATAATATATAATATATATATGTCTTTATATATGTATATATATATAATACTATATATTATATATATATAATTATATATAATATATAAATATATATGATTATATATTATATAATAAATATATATATATATATATATATATATATATATAATAATATAAATAATATTATATAATTATAATAATATATATTATAATATATATTATATATCTATATATTATATATTATAGTATATATATATATTATAGTATATTAATATAGTATAAAAAAAAAAAATAAAAAGTATTTAATTAATCTATTAAATAATTTGAATGGCTATAATATTGCTCTTTTCGAATTTTAATGCTTAATCAAGATACTTTATGTCATTTATTCGATTCGCTCAGCGCGCTAACATAGCATTAAACCTATTCTCTAACACAATGATATCACTGTACATCATTTTCTTTCCGGCTGCTCATTCTCGTAAGAAACAAATTAATTTCATTTGGACCCTCTCAATGCAGGGTAACCGCAATGAAATCGCTGAAAGAGAGGCCAAAATGGCATCCTCTTTTCGAAGTTGTTCCATGTACCTCCCCGGACGCCATTCGACAAGGCTGCCTTCTATTAAACTGATTACTATCGCTGCCTCTCGCGAAAGCTTCGATCTTGTTGGCCAGAGGTGCTGAACAGTGATCATCGAGGAGCGAACTCAGAAACATAAAGCGAATATTGGTGATGTCTTCTCCCACAAGACGAAAATCGTCTTACAACTGGTGAATACTTTGCGCTCCTCCGTATTGCGCAGCTAATACACTCACAGTCACTATATGTCAACGAGACCTCCTGCCATTTGCAAATTTGACGTTGGCCACAACCCCTTCATCTGTTGCATATCTTCATAGATTGTTCGCAATCTGGACACTATTCGCGTCGTTATTTTTTCTACTTTACTGTCCACTTAACACTTTCTGAAAAGATTATCCCATATCTTTTCTGAATCTTTTAGCAGTAACTCTTTTTTCTTGTATCTTCAAGAAGTGGATATTCTTTATAACATTTGAATTTTGTTATGTAATCTTGACTATTTTATAATACAAGGGTATAATTTATGTAGTTTTTTATTTATTTTTTTGACTGACTAAATATTTCATCTTCCCTATCCAATCTCGCCTTTGACACGTTGAAACATTATATATGATGGGCCCGATCCATGGGTGCCTCTCGATTTTTCAGTCCAGTATGGCCGCTTCTCTGTAAGCGCGGTGGGTCTGTACACTGAAAAAAATAAAAAAAAAAAATTTAAAATATATAATATTATATATATATAGTAATTATATATATATATATATATATATATATATATTAATATATATATAATATTATATTATATATATATAATATATATATATTATATTATATATATGTATTGATATATATCTATATATATATATAGATATATAATATATATATGTATATATATATATACGTATATATATATATATATATACTATATATATATATATATATATGATATATGTATATATATGTACCAACTGTTATCGATACTGTATAGCGTATCACAATAGAATTTTTTTGAGATAATTATTTATTAGTTAAGTCACAAAGTAGTGAAGGAAAAAGTTAAATCTTTATGCATGTGCTATTTAGGTAGCATTCTCAATATATTTAAATCAATGCTCTTAATTATGATGAAGAAACAGGAAGCTGATCAGCTAGTGTTGGAGAAAGAACGAATTCCTTTAAACTTGTAGAAATATTCCTGCTGTCTAAACATTTCTTGCTAAATACATCTTGAAGGTGGAACAAGAGATATTTCCTAGCTAATTTAGGTAAGATGCAATCAGGATAAAGAGCTTTTCTTTCTTTCCACCATAACAGTGAGATCAGCATCCGATTTTCGTTCCATAAGTGGTGCTGCAAAATATTTATCCACAGTAATTTGAATAGTATTTTCTAATTCATGTTGTTTCTCTAATGCTGCTTCTACGATTTGCATTTTAACGTTTTTTTCTCCTTTGATCAGTTCCACCTGGTTTGATTGTATCAACGTGAATAATTCTTCATGTTTTTCTAACGATTTTTCTTGTAGCATGTCATCAAACCACTTCCAGAAAATTGAAATGTGTTTTCTTATCAATATCTGCCGTTTTATTTCAGATTTCTTCATGTGATTGTATCAGACTGATCATTTTGTTCATCAGAATCTGAACTAATGTGAGAAGAGACTTGAGCTTGATAAGAGTTTACTCTGGGTTGCGACTATTTTGTTTTATTTCTGATCAATAATATCAAAGGAGCTTAATTTTTATTGTGGATTTAGAGCTGTGCAAGTACATAAAGTTTCTCTAATGTACCAGAACGTTCAGTAACAGAATTTAAAAGTTCATCTTTCATAGTTTTTACACGGCTATCCTTCCAAGTTTTTGATAAATTTTTTGCAATAAGTAACTGCAGGGTCTTACAAAAGATAAATTAACAATTACAAAAACTGTCGCTCTTTTAGTTAATCCTTCAAATGGTTGTAGCAATTTAATTATATTCTCCATTAGCTTCAGTGTGCATTTAAGATATCTAGATTGTTTTTCAAATTTGAAGAATATATAATAATTGGAGAAATTTTTTGCTCTATGATCCTTTGCAGCATTAATATGATGAATTCATCTTGTTTCCACATTTTGGATAAGCCTGTATATTTGCTGATTTTTGAGATTTTTGAAATTTCCGTCAATTAGTTGGAGGAAATTGGTGATCAGGTAACAATGACCTACAATTTTTCCTACATAAAGTAATTAAATCTTTAATGATTTTTGAGAAATATAGCATCATGTATTACTAGCTGTAAGGAATGAATAAAACATGTCTCATTTAAACACCTGTCGCTCTCATACATTTGTAATGTTTGGTGCGTTATTTTAGGACAACATGAATATTTTTTTTTTAAATTCCGAGCTTCAGTATTTTTCTAACTTCTTAGCCATATATTTTCTGTGAATGAGAAACACTGATAACTGACTGATTTGTAATGTTTTTCACTCTTCCTTGAAAATTTTATCAATCCTGCCCTGACATACTTATAAGCTTTCATTGTTATATGAGCTTGTCCAAATATGTGATGTTAATGATATTGCTTGAATTTCATGCAACTGAAGTGTTATTTTGTTCTTTACCCTTTTATATATTGTTTGGATAATCTCTTCTAAAAAGTACCTCCTTGATGGAATATTATATTGTGGACAAACGTGATTTATTAATCTCTTAAATCCAAGGCATCAAACAAAAGAAAAACAGATTGTCCACAGCAATCAATTCCCCAATTTTGAAAAGAATTTCCGTGCTTTGTCTATCATTAATGTCCAAAATCTTTGTTTTATTCAGTTATTTCAAACCGTGTAGGCTGAAGAAATCTTTTTAATAGAGGTATTAAGTGATGGATTATGGATGGAAATGGATCATTCATCTGCTGTGTCCTGTGTATATCATGTTTTTTTTCGGGCCACTTTCCCTCTTGAAGATTCAGAACTACGCTCTCTGTAGCTGCAGGCGTCAGGTTTCATTTTCTCATCAAAAGATGATCACTGTCTATGATTTGTGCTAATTAGTATATTTGAAACTTCTTCTCGGTTTCCTCTTGATAGTATGTATTCCCATAGCGCACAAGTATTTCACAACCTCACGGTTAGCCTTTTCAGTGAGTTAACTTTCTAGTAGTTTACTATACTTAGGATCCGGACGAGGTAGGTGCATGATACTTGTATGGTTTGTTTCTCTCCCTTCATATATATAATATATATATATATATATATATATATATATATTATATATATAATTATATATATATATATATATTATATATATATATATATATATATATATTATATATATAATATATATATTATTATAAGGTAAGTATGATGAAATATTTTCAGTTCCTCGCGGCCGGAGATCCGGCTCGGCCGGAATTGAAAATTTCAGTTCCGGTACAAGTGTTCCGGAGCCGGAGCCGGATCTCCGGTGCATCACTACTATGTAAGTTATATCTTTTAGATAGTCATTTATATATAATCACTATATATATTATATATAATATATATATTATATATAAGTATATAATATTAAATGATATAAATATAATATATATATATATATATAGTATATATATATTATATAATACATGTATATGTACTTTATTTTATTTTATAATTTGGAAAATATTTATATTTAAGAAATTAGGAAATAATATTTGAGCTGAGGCAAGTTTTAAAGTAAGAAAGATCAGGGTATTAAAAGAATTTCAATTGAAATTAATGAAAAGAAGCTGTAAAAGGTGAAAAGAAAATATTTTACAAATAATTTTGATTATATATCAAAAT
>JABUQX010098402.1:15000-32500 GCA_015478945.1 Trachelipus rathkii
AGTGTTTTCCCACTCAGCAGAAAATTGTCTAAAAAAAGTGAAGGAAATACTTAAGAGGCTGGATTAAGAGAAATATCTATGGGTGTCCTTAACAGATAATGCACTAACACTTACAAAAGTTGGAGAGCGACAGGTGTTTATAAATGTGTTTATTTATTCTTTTCAGCTAATAATACATGATGCCGTTATTTTCTTAAAATCAACTAAAGATATTATTTTATGTAGGAAAATTGTAGGTCATTTTAGTAGATCACCATATTGCTACATAATTTAATTGAAATTCAAAAATCTAATTTGCCAATAAACAAGCTTATCCAAGATGTGAAAACAAGAATTCATCATATAATATGCTGCAAAGGATCATAGAGCAAAAAATTGGACATTTACTATATATTCTTCAAATTCGAAAAACGATCTAGATATCTTAAATGCAAATCACTGGAAGCTAATGGGGAATATAATTAGATTGCTACAACCATTTGAAGAATTAACTAAAAGAGCGAGCAATGATGATGTAGATTTATCTTTTGTAATACCTGCAGTTAATGCATTGGGCAAAAATATTTAGCAAAACATGGAAGAAAAGCGGTGTAAGAACTATGAAAGATGAACTTTTAAATTGTTACTGAACGTTTTGGTAACATTAAAGAGAAGAAACTTTATGTACTTGCAACAGTTCTAAATCAACAATACAAATTAGCGCCCTTTGATATTATTGATCAAAATAAATAAAATTTATGCTCAAAGAAGAAAGTAAAACTTTTTTATAAAAGCTAAAGAAAATATTACATTAAGTTTCAGATTATGATGAACAAATGATGTCACAATGATCAGTCAAAGATTCACATGAAGAATCTGAAAATGAAAAGGCAGATATTTGAAAGGAAAATGCATTAATTTTCTTGGATGTTGCTTTGATGAACAATGCTAATAGAAAAATCGTCAGTAAGAAATATGAAGAATATTCAGAAATAATCAAACCAAGTGGAACTGATCAAAGGAGAAAAAAAGTTAAAATGCAAACGTAGAATTATACTATTCAAACTACTGTGGATTAATATTTTGCAGCACCATTATGAAAGAAATTGGATCTGATTAACATGTTATGGTGGACAGAAAAAAAGCTCTTTAATTCGGATTCGCATCTACTGATTAGCTAAGAAATATATCTACCTGCTCCACTTCAAGTGTATTTACGAGAGAATTTTTAGCCAAGCAGGAAATATTTATAGAAGTAAAAGGAATCGTCTTTCTCCAACACTAGCTGATCAGCTCCTGTTTCTTCATCATAATTAAAGAGCATTTGATTTTAAATATTAGAGAAGGGTTACAAATAGCAAATGCATAAGCTATTTAACTTCCTTTCACTGACTTTGTGTTTAAACAATATAATTTAGATTTTTACAAAAAATTTTTTTTTCTATTGTGATACTCTTACAGTACGATAAAGCTGGTACTGCCTTTATAATATTATTATTATATATATATATTATAATATATAATATATATATATATATATATATATATATTGATATATATATATATATTAATATAATATATAGTATATATATATATATATACATATAATAATTATACTATATATAATATATATATTGATATATATATATATATATATCTATATATATATCTATAATATATATATAATATTATTATTTAATATATATATATATATATATATATATTAATATATTTCAATGTTAGTTGTTAAAACTTAACAAGCTCTTTAATAATTGAAAGATTGAGGATATATATTCTATAATTTTTTAGTCTTTGGTCAGAATATGGCATATAGTTAAATAAAGTTCTTTAACAATTTTTTATTCCTATTATGTATTGTATTTTTAAAAGCTCGATTTATCAAAGTGTATTTTTTGTTAGGGGTATTCATTTTGGATATCAAACCCTTTAAGGTTGTTTATCAAATATGTCATTTAGTAAATGGTGTCATATAGCCCTATTCATATTATTACATTATTATAAGTGTATATATTAGTTTTTAGTTTGACTTAATATTATACACACAAAAAAATATAAAATAAATTTTTTAGCACTTTTGTAACGAATAGTTCTTCTAAATATTTATTTTCATTAAATTTTCATTATTACTTTCAATGAATTAACTATTTTTCTTTCAAACTACCTTTTAAAAATATAGGTCTCCCGGCCGGAGAAGCCGGAGACTAGTGGTCTCCGGCCGGAGATCTTTAAAAGCGGACTCCCGGCAAGCGGAGCGGAGCGGAAGATCCGGTGCATCCCTAATATATATATTATATATATATATATATAGTATATACTATATATATTATATATTATATTATATATATATATATATATATTATATATATATATATATATATATATAATATATATATTATATATATACTATCTCGTCTATATAATTTTTAATGACGTAATATAAGAAACAAATGTATAGATGCAACGACATCTTTTTATTTTTTTTTTATTTTTTTTACATAAAACGAAATCAGTAGTTCTTATTTAATATGACTAAATATTCATTTCGCCATTAAAATGTTTTTTTTTTGTGACGTATTTAAAATAAATATGAGCCAGGACCCACCCTTGGAGTTGAATATTCAACTCATTGTGACAGCTTCCTTGTGGCCATGTATTAGGAGCCGACCGGGCCCGGCCCGGCCCCGGCGCTCGCCCCGGCCGCCCCGACATCCTCAGGCAAAATCCGGGGTTTTCTACCGGGGGTTAACTGTAAATTTACACTTAATAATAGAGGGTTAAATCAAACAAAATAAAAAATATATTTTAATTCCATTACTCCTTTGCTATAAATTGATTCAAAATATAAACATACAACATAAAAATTCTGCAAGTAATTAATTCGTTAATCAAAATCACTATCAAAATCTTCATGAGCAGCACCTACATAATAAATTTTTGAATTTGGAAAAGAAAAACCTTCAGGAACAGAGGGAAGGGAAGTTGAATATGATACTGCCCTAAGATTATATTTTAAAAATAAATAAAACTTCTACATTCTTTGGCAATAACTGAATTCTGTCTTTTTGGATTAGTTTCCCTACCTTGAATTCTCTTTCACTAGCACTGAGCTTGCTGGTGGGGTGGGGCATAAAAATATTTTTGCCAGTCTGCAATATAAGGAAGATCATTCTTGTTGCCTTTCAGAGCGCAGAGGGCCTCGTTGAATGGTCAATTTTTTTTCGTTTCAATATATTTATTCAGTCAATGAGCGCAGATCAGTTTAATTGGACATAGTCCGAACTTAGCTTCTGAGTCCTCAGAGTCTTGCAAGAACAGCATCCATAAGGGATGTTGTTTTGGAGAATTGTTAGGTTGCTGAAAATTAAGATTTCTGTTGTACGAGGTTGAAAATGTATATTTAATTGTTACCAGTATTTTAATGATTTAAAGTATATATATAATATATATATATATTATATCATATATATATATATATATATAATTATATATATATAATATATGTATATTTATATATATTATATATATATATATATATAATATATATATTATAGTATATATATATTATATATATATATATAATATATATATATATATATATATTATTATATAAATAGTATATATATATACATATATATATATATATCTATATATATATTTTATAAGATATATATATATATAGATATATATATATGTATTATATATTATATATTATATACTATATATATAGTATATAATATATATTATAATAATTATGGAAACCCATGATGGAAAAGGGACACAGCCAGACTCAGATGGTGGGGCACCATGGAGAGGCTGCAGGAAGAGAGAGTTGGCCAGTAGGAGTGGAGTGAGGTGGAGAACGGAGGAGTGAGCCGAGAGAAGAACCGCGGAAAGAGAATGGATGAGACACAGTGGCGATTCATTAAGGAGACCCGGATGCTGCAAATGAATGAGTTGTGGCGGATGGATCGTGATGTAAACACAATGGAAGCGGAGGTTGGCCTCACTGACAGCTCGTGAGCCTTACTGGGAGAGGATGTAAGAAATGTAAGATATAATATATATATATATAATATATTATATATATATATATATATATATATAATATATATTATATATAATATATTATATATTATATATTATATATATATATATATATATATATATATATATATATATATATATATATATATATATATATATATATATATATATATATATATATATATATTATATATATATATATATATATATACTTTATTATTATATTAATATACATATATATATTATATATATATATAATATATATATATATATATATAACCTTCTATATATATATCTATATATATATATATATATATATATATATATATATATATATATATATATATATTTATACCTCACTAGGCGGCAATTCACATGTTTCTATATCACCCTTTGACATTTCATTTAACATTAAGGAAAGTAATTTCTCTTTTGCTTTTTTGGCCATATCTTTTCCCTGAAATCCAGCAGCTTTATACCTCGGATCTAAAATTGTAGCTACAGCTGTTATTGGATTTTCTTCAACATGCATGAAATGTTTTCTGCTGTCTCCACCTTCAAGATATCTATATGAAAATTTTGATCATATCACATATGAAATATTTATAGTTTTATACACACATTTTTATGAAAAACAAGAAAAAACTTTAATTGGTGGCTGAATATTATATTTACTAAAAAGTATATCATTTGATCTTGTCACTCTTTTTTTAATAAAAATGTCTCACCTGTGAATTTGATTCAGTAGTTAATCTTTTGTTATTTTTATTCCTTTTTCAGGTATTACATTTATCTCATATTTATTTAAAGTAATTATCTTCAAGAAAATCAAATATTTTCTGAAATCTCTTTTCAAAATTATTTATTTAATGAATATTTTTTATATATATTATATATATATATATATATATATATATATATATATATATATATATATATATATATATATATATATATATATATATATATATAATATATATATATATATATATAGATATATATATATATATTATATATTATATATATATTATATATATATATAATTATATATAATAGTATATTATATATATATATATTTATTATTATTGAAAATCAATTATTTTCTAAAAATTCTTTCTAAAATATTATTAATTGAATTAATTAAATGTATTTTCCTTTTTTAATAATTAAAATTATTAATTAATTGAAATTATATTTAATTTTTATCCTAAGTTTTAAGACTTTCAGTGTTTTTGATTTACATTTCTAATTTTAGCTAACCCCGGCCTCGGCCCCTGCTAAAATTGCGCAGCCCCGGCCCCGGCCCCGGCCCGCAAAATTCCCGCCCCGGTCGGTCCCTAGTTTACAAAATATCAAGATTGAAATTTAAAGAAATTTATAAAAAATGTAAAAAACAATTTACTAAATTTAATTTATCTTGACTATGTAAAAAAATATATTTAAATATAAAGATAATAAAAAAAAAGTAAAAATTTTAATTTTAATTTCTTAAATTATTCTTTAGTGGAATTTAAATATTAAAAATATAAGGAATTATTCGATTGTAAGGATGTTGGAAGATGCTCCAAGCCAAATCCAGCTCCATTCACAACAGCAACAAGCTCCAAGCTGAAAAATAAATGGGAGCCTTTTAAAGTTGGCACTTTTAAGGCCAACTTCCTAAATCTATGCTTTTAGAATTATTTGATGTTACATATGAATAATGCACAACTTACAAGAAGAAATGACCAAAAGCTGCTTTAATGGTGACTCCTTTTATGCTAACAGTAACAAAATGAGCCAAATGTGGCTTTGACCTTTAATATTAATTTATAGTTATTTAGGATTCCCTGCCTATTTCGGCATACTTTATATAAAACAAAGTGATTCAAGAAGAGTAGAGTAACAGCCTGATAAGCCACACCTACTTACCCAATAAATTGGTAACCTTGAATCTTCTCTTGCCTTTTGACTTATCTTCCATCCAGATTATTTGAGTTATTATAAACTTCTGTTTGATTTGCTTCTTGCCTCTTCTGGCATGCACAAGATCTCAGCTCAGAATAATAAATAACCGGTATTAGTAAACTTGCTGGCCAATATTAAATTTAATAATATTTAATAATATAAATGCTAATCAGCATTGGTGGTGGTATAGCGACAGCAATATAGTGCTTTAAATGTAGTGCTAGTATGATAGCTAATCGAGAAGTAGCATAGCTAATTATTTAGTTGTTCATAGGAACAATTTTTTCTTTTCTTCTTTTTCAGGTGGAGGCAACTTAGTTAATTTATTGGGATAAAACAAGTGCCGATCATCAGGCGTCAGTAATAATTAAGTGCATTAATTAAATTGACAGTGACAGAAAATATTATGACAGAGCATAAAAAGCATCACACAATAATGCACCTCTTAGTTATTTTCAAAGTTGTTTTTGAAATAAAAATATAAAATATATATTTTTTTGTGCATTGGGAGGGGGCGTTAAATTATCAAACAAGAAATATGTATTGATAATTTAAACATGACAAAAAAATTATAAAAGTTATTATTTATTGATAATTTAAACATGAGAAAAAAAATTTATGAAATTTATTAATTTTTTAAATTGTTAAATTTTATTTATTTTTTTTAAAACAAACTACTCTACAAGCTTCATTTATTTATCAGCCCAGTACTTGATTGCCTTCAAATTAAATGAAATTGAATTTTTTTTTATTATTATTATTAAAATAATTGAATAACTAAATGCTTTTAATTAGCCTTTTTGATGAGAATCAAATTAGTTACATGCCTTTTAACAATTTCCCCATTACCTTTCTTTATAGATACCTCCACCACCTCTCCAAGAGTGTTTTCTCTTGTTTCAGTTATTATCCCCATTGGAAAGAAGTATGGTTTTGAATATTGTTGTTTGATAGCAACAATGTAATTAATCCCTAATTTGGAATGAAATTTGGCTCTATACCTGTCTGGTTTATTAGTACTTAATTCTCTTAAATTAGTCAAAAATTCAGTATGATACAGAGCATGTAATTTATTTTTCCCCTTTTGAAACTTTTTATACACCTTATACAATTTTAATTCATCCTGTTTTTCACTATTTGGAATCCAATCTGGATCCTCTTCCTCATCAGCTTCAGATGTATGCAAATGGGAGCAATTACCACATTAGGAGGCTCATACCCTCTTATTAATATTTCAGGAGTGAGCACAAATGGTATGGAGGGATCAATATTTTGATCATTTAGAAGTGGTTTAAAGGCCAAAGGTCTTTTATTTATTAACATGTGTACTTCTTTCATTAACAAGTGAAATTGCTCAAACTTTAATATATTTTAGAAATACTTCCATACACCATATTTTTAACTTGTTTTACAAGAGACTCTACAACTGAACCTAAAAAACTGGAATGGGGTGGATAAGTGGAAAAGTCCAAACTTTCAATATCCTTTTCCTTCAGAAAATTCTGTACCTCCACATCATTCAAAAATGATTTAATTACTTTGAAGGATGAAACTATAGGTGATCCAGCATCACTTACTATCTTTTTAGGTATCTATATTCATATACATGCATTTGAAAAGCTTTAATGAAGGATTCTGAATCAATATGCTTACACAACAACAAAATTACAGCCCTACTCCACATACATGTTATAATAAGTATGTACACCTTAACATTAACATCATTAATTTTTCAGTAAAAGGACCAATATGGTCCAAGGCAACCTCCCTAAAGGGGATCTCCTTAGGAGATATTCTAAACTCTGTATAGTCATTCTGATTTATTTTTATTGTCCTACCATATAGTTTTTTGCAAACAAGGCAGGTTTTAAGACATTTCTTTACAGTAACATATGCAGATGGAATGTAAAACTCTTTTTTAAGAAGTGCAAGCAATTTATAGACTCCTGCATGTTTGGCTTTAATATGAGTTTCAAAAATGAGAGTTTTAGTAAAGGGACAATCTTTGGACAATAATATAGGAAATTTTTCATTATAATTACTTCTTAATTTACCAAATTTAGATTTAACTCTAATTAAGCCATCAGAATCTAAATCAAATTTAATTGATTAGCCAGATTTTATAGCAAGGGGATTTGTAATTTGTAATTATTTTTTGGGCTCCTTTATAAACCAATGAACAACTATCTTTATAATTACAGCTCATATTCATAGAGGGGAAGAGAGAAGTTTTTTTTTTGCTTTACTCGAAGTTTTAATGTAAATATATACTTTCTAATATAGTGAGTGACCCTGCACATTTTCCCAATAGAAGAAAATTTATTTAGTACTATTACTGGTTCCCACTGATCAGAGGAAATACTATTAATCTGAAAGTTAAAATGAATATTGAAGGGGACTTCAAATGAGAAAGTGTCAACACATTCATTTTCAGTTGGACCCTTAAAATAATTTGTTTTCTGTAACACTTTGTGAGAGACACACCTAGTAACCATATCTGCAAGGTTATTTGGACCCTTAATATGATGAAAAACAACCTTATGACTCTCACATAGTTTCATAATATGATTTAATTTATTATTAATTATTGTACCCTTTTTCTCTACCTTGCTGGTCTTGTTAACTTTGGCTGCCAGCCAGCTTAAGGAAATCATGGAGTCAGTGAAAATATGTAAATTTTTAATATTTATGGGACAAAAAGCCCTAGTTAATTGAGAATATAAATCTATCACACACCCCACTCCATGGGCCACTGCAAATAGCTCCAACATAGGGATGGTTCTAACAAAACCCCTTGTTAAAACTACTTTGTTTTTGGCAGTGAGATAATGAAGGGAATGTGTATCAAGATTTTTTAAATAAATCACACATCCATATAAATCCTTGCTGGCATCTGTAAAGACCATTAAATCATGATTACCAGTGTAATTCCCAATGTACAGGGGAATTGAAGGCTCAACACCAGCATTATATAATTTGCAAATCTTTTTCCACTCTCTCAACCTGTCATCACTTAAAGGGTCATCCTAAATGATGCTTCTATCCATCTGCACCCCATGCAAAAACAGTTTTGCCCTATTTCTACAAGGTAAGGTCAATGCAAGTGGATCAAAGCAACTATTCACAGATGAAAGTATGGTTCTTAAAGTATTAGCCTCTAAATTTAATTTTACAGGTTTATTTGACAAAAGATTTTGGTCCTTAGACCACAAAATACCTAATAATTTGGTTTGTAAGGGTTCTTCAGAATCCTCACAAAACTCAGATTCCAATTCTATCAAATTTGACCCAAATTGCTGTAAATTAAAGCCATATTGACTAAAAATATTAATGGACTTGTGAAATGACAAATTAATATCAGATTCATAATTTGAGTAAAATGCAAGATTATCCATATATGATAAATAATAAAGCTTATTTCTTAATTTAATTTCAAAAGGGTCATGAATATTACAATGTAAAATTAATATAATATATAAGGCAACCATAAGCAAACTTGGTGAGAACCTCATACCAAAAGGTAATCTGTTCTTTTTGTAGGCCACCTCAGAAAAAAATTATTATATCCTTTAACCCAAAAAAATGTAATTTTAATGTGTCTATATATGTGATGGGGAAAAACAAATTGTTCGTGATTCAAAAATAGCAAAATTATTTAAAGCTCATGCTGCAAAGATCTTGGGATGGCATGATTTCGGATCGACGGTTAGGACCAGGACAGGGAAAAACTTGGTTATGATAGAAGAGCGTGTCATTTGTTTTTTCACATAAATGCTCAAAAACACTACCCTGCATTTGGTGCTTTGAACATTTTCTCTGTAAACACCCATATGGCCCATGAAATGACTTCTTTATTATTTTTTAATTCATTAATAGACACTTTTTCAATTATACCTGATTCTAATTGCTCCATAAAAACTTTATTGTACTGTTCAAATTTACCAGGATTTTTCTGAATCTTTTTTAAGTAGATTTTAAAATATTGGAGGCTAATTTGTAATTATTTGGTATCAGGTCTATTACTATGTTATCCCATAAACATGGAAGTATCAGTCTGCCATCATCATGACACTTTGCATTGCTAATTATATACCTAACCAGTTGTTCATCTTCATCAGAAAAGGATGGCTCATAATAATCATCATAATTCATTAATTTATTAAGTGACATATTAAGTTGTTCATTATTAGCTTTAGAAATGTTAAAATCTTCAGGCAAATTACAGGCAATGTAACTACAAGAGATAGAAGATTCTTGTAGTCATAAATCATTACCATTCTCTACTGCATCATTATTATTATGAGGATTATCATGAGTACCACTTTATTATTATTATTATTATTATTATTATTATTATTATTATTATTATTATTATTATTATTATTAAATATCTTTGGTATTGTTAGATGGTAAAAGCAAAACACAATATTTGATTGACTTACTTCAGATATTATTTACTATATTATTATTAATTATTATTATTATTATTATTATTATTATTATTATTATTATTATTATTATTATTATTATTATTATTATTATTATTATTATTATTATTATTATTATTATTATTATTTTTATTATTATTATTATTACTCCTTTTTGGAGTTTCCTTTTTTATAAGGTTAGGGATGGTTTTACAATAATCATTAGTTTTTTCTACAAATTTCTTTACAATAGAAAGGTTATTTAAATTTTTCAAAACGACAGACTCATTACCAGTAAGCATGATGCCTACACAAGTATAATAAAATAAGAATTTTTCATTTTTGGTACCTAAGGTACCAGCATGTACTGGAATAATGTGCATTGCATTTACTCCTAAAATGATATCAATATTCCCCACCTCATCATTCAAAAATTTATCAGCTAATTCTATATTAGCTTTTCTTAAAAGATTCATTAATATTTTCTGAATTTTCAAGTTTAATTTTAGGCCTAATTTCTGGAATAACTGCAGCTACAATGATTACTTCTTTCTTACCCAGAGTGATGTTAAATTCTATGATATTGGTCTTGTAGCTTTTAGCCTCATTAAACCCTTTGACATTTATTTTTATATTTGAATTTATAATTTTATATTTTAATTTCTTTGCTAATGACAGAGACACAAAACAATAACATGAAGCTGAATCATAAAGCACTCTAGAATATGCAGCTTCACCTTTAGCCAGACAAGTTTTAGCTGTAAAAGTTGGCAAAATAAAATTGTTAATGAGGCTTGTATTTAAGGAATTAATTTCCAAATCATAGGGCTCATCATTTGAGCATGGTGAAATTTCTAAGCCAACTACATTACTAATAGTTTCATTTTGGGATGCTGTTGAATTCTTTTTATTTTGCACAGAATTACTCATTTTATTTTTAATCTTGTTACATAAAAATGAAAAATGATTACTACCATTACATTTATAATATGGGTTTTTAAACTTATACCTGCATTGAGATTGATCATGATTCAGATAACTGCACAAAATGCACCCCCCCAATTTCTTTAATTTTTTTAATCCTACTTTCAGGACTATCAAATTTTTGACACTTGCTTATATAATGGGTATCATACCCATCAATTTTTAAATGATGACATAAAACACAATTTGATGGTCTACTTGACAAATTTTTTGTTTTTAAATCTACTACAGCTGCTAAACTTAGAGATTTTTTCTCCTGAGATGCAGCAAATGTATTTTTTATAGAGCTACCAGAGTTATTTTCCCTTGTGTTCTCTTTCAATCTGTTGAGCACCTCAAAGGAGGTGTCCAATATGGAATTTAAATCTGGTTTGGCATCATTATTAACAGTCATAAATGAATTTTTTATTTTATCAGATATTCCTTGCCAAACAAAATATTGCATAAAAATTTGACCATACACACCCAATCTTACCATCTGATCTTTCAGAAATCTTACTTCACTCACCCACTCCATCTTATTAGAAACATTCTGCAGTTTTCATTTTACAATTTTATTAATCACAGAAAATTGTTGCCCTATTTTGGAAGAAAAAGCCTTAAGTAATAAATTTTTTGCTACATCATATGTTTGATCTTCCACTTTAAGGCTTTCAATATATGACTTAGCAGGGCCAGATACCTGCTTTACCAAATACCTATATTTTTCAAATTGTGAAAAACTGCGATTGTTCATGATGCTCTCAAATGAAAAAAGAAATTGATTTAAATTTTCTGGCTGACTATCAAATGTTGGTAAATCTATTGGGGGAAATTTTACATTTTGAGCACTAATTGAAGTAGGTGGTGATTGACTTTGATTATGATGTGTATGATGTGAAATATCAAGAGTATTTATAATGACACCTAAGCTAACATTATAATCTGAATTTTTCATATCAATCTGTTCCTGCCTTTTAAAATCATATTCTGGGCAAAGTACAAATTTTTCTGATATTAACTCATTCAAATTTTTAAGCTTAAATTCTTTTAAAGTATGAGAATATGAAATATTTCTCCTTCTTACTGAGGAGAAACTTGCTTAATTTGGTATAAAACATTGCTTTATTAATTTTGTGCAGAAACTCTTGGCCCCTCTTCTACTATAGTTTTTTTTACTAACCACTTTATGACCTGGCTGTCCGTTATATCGGAAATATATTTTATTTCTGCTCGTGGATCATAAGATTTTTTTCAAAAATTATGAAACATTAAAAATTAAATATGGAAAATTAAATATTAAACTATTAAATTTAAATGAAAAAATTCAATTTAATTTAATTTAATTTGAAGTAATGAAATTTAATTCAATTTAAAAATATTAAATATTAAATATCAAGCCCTATAGGCGGAATTAACCCTATAGGTGGAAACTTAAAATTAGTATGTTAGTGCCCTATATATGGTACTCCTAGAGTTGGAAATTGTATGATTAATAGGTTAGTAGCCTTATACAGGATAAAAAAAACTATAATTGGAATTTATGGTTAATAAACCTATATATGGTAGGTATCACAGAACTCCACAATTACCATAAACTCTACAATTACCAAATATTCCTAATAATTAATTAATATTCTTAATATATAAATATGAATATTTCAGCACTGATATAATGCTGATGAATATAATTTAATAGCTATACCATACTGTCAACATTGACCACAACTTAAACCAGCATATCACCAAGATCTATTAAATAACCAGGAGCAGGCTTTGGAGGCTTTAATCTGAGAAGAAAGTTAGGCAGAAGAGTCCCGCCGAGGGTTCCATATACAAAATATCAAGATTGAAATTTAAAGAAATTTATAGAAAATGTAAAAAACAATTTACTAAATTTAATTTATCTTGACTGTGTAAAAAAAATATAATTAAAAATAAATATAATAAAAAAAGGAAAAATTTTACTTTTAATTTCTTAAATTATTCTTTAGTGGAATTTAAATATTAAAAATATGAGGAATTATTTGATTGTAAAGGTGTTGGAAGATGCTACAAGCCAAATCCAGCTCCATTCACAACATCAACAAGCTCCAAGTTGAAAAATAAATGGGAGCCTTTTAAAGTTGGCACTTTTAAGGCCAACTTCCTAAATCTATGCTTTTTAGAATTATTTGATGTTACATATGAATAATGCACAACTTACAAGAAGAAATGACCAAAAGCTGCTTTAATGGTGACTCCTTTTATGCTAACAGTGACAAAATGAGCCAAATGTGGCTTTGACCTTTAAAATTAATTATTAGTTAATTAGGATTCCCTGCCTATTTTGGCATACTTTATATAAAACAAAGTGATTCAAGAAGAGTAGAGTAACAGCCTGATAAGCCACACCTACTTACCCAATAAATTGGTAACCTTGAATCTTCTCTTGCCTTTTGACTTATCTTCCATCCAGATTATTTGAGGTATTATAAACTTCTGTTTGATTTGCTTCTTGCCTTTTCTGGGACGCACAAGATCTCAGCTCAGAATAATAAATAACCGGTATTAGTAAACTTGCTGGCCAATATTAAATTTAATAATATTTAATAATATAAATGCTAATCAGCATTGGTAGTGGTATAGCGACAGCAATATAGTGCTTTAAATATAGTGCTGGTATGATAGCTAATCGAGAAGTAGCATAGCTAATTATTTAGTTATTCATAGGAACAATTTTTTTCTTTTCTTCTTTTTCATAACAGCAGTGAGTGAAAAAGTTTTGTGAGGGGGTATGCCTTTGGTCCACCTAGGCCAAGGGATGAACCCTACATTGACGAGATGCCATAGTGAGGGTCCGTCGCGGTCAGGGTTGCGGAGTCGGAGTCGGGGAGTCGGTAGTTTTGAAGAGGGTGGAGTCGGAGTCGGAGTCGGAGTCGGTAATTTTGAAGAGGGTGGAGTCGGAGTCGGAGTCGGTAATTTTCAAGAGGTCGGAGTCGGAGTCGGAGTCGGTAACTTTCAAGATATAGTTGGAGTCGGAAAATTTTAAACTGACAAAGTTATAAATTGTGACTCTGTGAATGGCTTCAATCACTTCATGGAAGTTTATTGACTTTCGACTTCCACATCACAAAATGCAATTGCAAACTTCGAGATTTTTAACCGCAACCTTATACAATTTGGATGTATATTCTAATAAATTCAACCTTTAACCTTATACCCTACCTTTCTAACCTACTATCGAAATAAAAGACTCCATGAGAAGAGAAATTTCTCTCATTGACAATGATATTATACTAGCTGTTGTTTATATTGATCCAATCTACAGGGTAAGCTTAACTGAAGAACAACAACAAAAAGCTAAATCTGCACTTTGCAATGTGGCCATTTGTATTAAAGGGTTGCAGGAAGTTCAAAGAAAAGGATACATCTAATCATATTGTAAGTGATGAAACTACAACACTATCTCCGTTATTACCTTCTCAAGTCATTCTTCAGAAAGTCAAAGATTAGTATGAAAAGCTTCTAGATATTGAAGAGCTTAGGCGAAAGAAAGAAAGGTTCAAGAAAAAGGTAACAAGGTCCTTCCTAATCCTTGTACACAATATTCCATAACTTTAAATATAAAATTTCTTTGCTGCACTGAAGAAGTTAAAAATTTTTTTATGTAACTTTTAGTACTATAATAAGAGCATTGTACAGAAGGCTGAAATGTGCTGTTACTGCTCTACTCCAATCAAGTTAGCGTGGAACTGCTTTTCTGCTTCGCATTATAAATTCAGACCAAGAGGAAAAATGAAGGAGAACCTCGCAGATGTTATTCTATTTTTAAGAACTAAATCATTCAATGAGTAGATGATATTTGATGTAAGTTCATGTAACTTAAAGTAATGTAGTAGTTATATATATATATATATATATATATATAGTTATATAATAATATATATATATATATATTATATATATATTAATATATTATATATTATATATATATATTATATATATATATATATATAATATATATAGGATATAGGATTCCGTAGACCCCTTCCCTAAATTATTTAAAGTTATCAAAATTTTTTTGATGGCTTAATCTCTTTAATTATATTACTAAGTATAATAATAAAAAATAATGTGTAATCGAAAGCAAATTAAGAGTACTATTATTAGTAGAAATGAGGGAAACATATTTGTAATTGGTGAAGATTTCTTAGTTTAAGTGGCGTTGTTCCATATACCTATATATATATATATATATATATATAATTATATATATATATATATTATATTATATATATATAATATAATATATATATATATATAATATTTTCTTCTTTCTTCCTCTCCCATTAAGGATTCTTCATCCTGTCAGCCGCGAAAGCATCTTCTCCAGATGTTTCCTTTTTGCATACCTCTTCTCTTCAGCGCTCTCCTATTTGGTAGCTGACATCTTGAGAGTCCTCCACCGAATCCGCCCATCTCTTCTTCGGTCTTCCCTTGGTCTTCTGCCCTCTGGTGTCCATTCCATCTTCTTTTTGGCATTCTTTCCTGCTCCATCCTCTCCAGATGTCCCCACCGATCTCAATCTCCCCACATCCATCTTCAGTGTCATCTTCTTCACCCTTATATATCTTCTCTAATAACTTCATTCTTTATTCTGTCTCTCTTACTCTTTCCAATTCATTAGTTCTTAATATCTCGTCTCGCCGCTTGTATTCTACTTCCTCTCTTTTCGCTTTTCCATGTTCCGCTCGTACAAGCAGTGTGGGAGTCAGTATGCTGTTAAAACTCACTTTTTAACCTCTATTCCGATGTTTTCTATCTTTCATCATTGGGTATACCGCTTCACCACTAATCCATAACTTTTCATTCTTCGCGTAATCTCTTCTCCACATCCTCCCCTTCTGTTAAAACACCCTTCGAGATAATTGCAGGTATTTCCCTTCTCCTCCTCCTCTCTCACCATCATTTTCTCATCCCTCCTCATTTCCTCCGGTTACTGTTAATATCTTGGTCTTCTGTATGTTCATCTTCATCCCGCTTCTCCAACTCCTCCGCAACATCTCCACCACCTTCTCGAATCGCTCCTCTCTCTCGCTCCAAAGCCAGACGTCCGCATATTGCCATTATGTCCCCTTCAATTCTTCCCAGTCATAGAGAGCATGATACAAGTCTATAAAATATTACCACGAACATATATATATATATAGAAGAGAACTATATATTTTTAGGAAGACGTGTAATCTTGATTCATTCTGTAATAGTGTTTAAATTTTCGATTGGTTCCGCAGGAGTTTGTTTGAGTGTGACTTCAATTGCACATTAAAGAAAGGAATGGATAGGTATATGGAAGGTTTGGGCATCATATAGTATATTCTGGACGTAGCCAAAGTGGCGGTTTTTGAGTTAGTTATTAAAGTAAACCACATGTTGTAGCTACCAGTATCACAATAAAACTTATTAAAGCTTTATTGTGTTAGCATGAACCTTAGGCTAAAGGATTTACTTTTGATAAAGTAGGTTTGCGTATCATATTATATGACTTTGTTTAGGAAATTGACAGCCTTAAGGTTGCGTGTAGGCTGTGTTTTGTCGCTATGGGCATGTTTTGATAAAGTATTAGTTGAACTGGACAGTCTCGATAGTCAACGTTCTTTGTTTCCTTATCTCTTATCTCTTATGTTACGAACTTAGATATAAATATTAACTTTCTGATTGGACAACGATATGTGGTGTAAAAGCAATGAAGAAATGTTTTTAGAGGTGTTTAAGCTGTCGGAAATATCCAGCGGCGTTTTAGATGTTCATCACTATTCACATTCATGTGAAGTACAACTCATTAAAAACTTTATGCACTCAAATGCAACTATATCTAATTATGTTTGCCAGGGCCGACTACTATTTTAAAAGAAAAAAAGAAAAGATTTTCCTCCAGACACAAAATGGACAAAGTTCTCACGAATGGGCGACACAAGTAGGTGGAAAATTTCGATGAATTGTTACGACCTAATGAAATTTTTAAAATTGTTGAAGCTTAAGAAGAGCTTCAATGGATCAAGATATTTAACCTTTTATAAAAACTTGGATCTTACAATTTTTAAGCAAAACAAATTTTGCTAAAAGTTTATTTATTTATT
>JABUQX010098403.1:5000-10000 GCA_015478945.1 Trachelipus rathkii
TATATATATATATATATATATTATTTACTATATTATATTATATATTTTACTATATTATAAAAAAAAGATATATTATTATATATATTATTATTATCATTATATATAATATATATATATATTATATATATAATATTATTATACTTATATATATATATATATATATATTAATAGTATATATATATATAATATATATAATATATATTATATTAATATATATATATATAATATATATATATATATAATATATATTATTATATATATATATATTATATTAATATTATATATAATATATATATTATATATTATACTATATATATATTATATTATATTATATATATATATTATATATATACTATATAGTATATATTATACTATATAATATTATATATATATATATATACTATATATATACCTTATATATATATATATATTATATATATGATATATATATATGATTGTATTTCCTTATATATACTATACCCGCGTTAATATATATATATATATTATATATATACCTTATATATATATTACTTATATAGTTATTATAATATAATCTATGATATATTATATATATACTATCCATTATATATAATATACTACTATACCTATTATTATTATATATATATACTATATATATATATATTTAGAGACCGTCTATCTTAGATACCTTTTTAATAGTAACAGGGTTAATCTCTCTGGACATAGAATAGACTTTCTAGTATAGGGATTTGTTATTAAGTTAGTTTATATATATATATAAATATATATATTATACTAATATTTCATATATTTATTATATATATATAAATTATAATTATTATATATATATATGACATATATATACTATATTACTAGAGATTTTATTTTGATATATATATATTTTTTTTTTTAACTAAGAATACCCAGGGTAAACCGCACAGAAGTGGCTAAGGAGTCGGAGTCCTCTCGCCTTCGGGAACGATCTAGGGGTAGGACTACCCCTCCGTGATAGGTCTCCGGAACCTCCGCGCCTCTTTGTATTTAGGTGTCGCGGGGTTCCTCCGTCCCCTCCCCTATCGGGTATCGGAAAAACGTCCCCTCTTGTTCCCCGTCGGCTCTGAGCCCCTTTTCTTTCTGCTCTTTCTCCTTTATTGTTCCCCCCTCTACTATTGCCATGTAATACCTTTAAAAATAATATATTATATAATATATATATATATATAATAATTATTTATATATATAATTATATATATATAATATTATATATATATGTTATATATATATATATATTATATATACTATAATTATATATATAACCAACGTAAATTTAACAAATGCCGGCAAACTAGAAAAATGATATTTCTCTTCCATAGAGATACCCTGAACTATTTTTTGGGGGGTAACGAGTACAGTGAAAATTGGCAATAAATATAAAAAAAAATTACCTTTACTTGTCGTGCTGTTTCAATATGGCGTCGGGAAACTGTTTTCCTTCAGATTCTTTACAATTTAAAATTAACAACTAATAACAACTTCTTAACTTAAACAATTTAAAATTAATAACTTATAATTGTAAACTTTTTCACACTTATTTTTATTTATTTTTTTTTATTTAGTATTGACCATTTTATTTGTAAATACGCTAATAATAGACTTAAAACCAACAACACCCTTCTAATAGAAGTTCTAAATTAGCACTGAAACAATTTATAATTCAGCATTGGTTTTTTAGTCGGTAAAAATTCTTACGCAGAGTAAAGAAGATCTGCAAATAGCTTACAATTTTTTTTTCTTACTATTTTATAGCTTACTATTTTTCCTATGATTTTTACATTAAGGAGTAAATGAGAGAATAAATGAAAGTACATTGAGATGGTTTGGTCATGTGGGAAGAATGGATGATAGTCAGTTGGTTAAGCGGTTATATAGTGGTGAGTGTGCAGGGAATCGACCGGCTGGGAGACCGAAGAAAAAGTGGATTGAGTCAGTAAAGGAATGCCTGGTGGATAGGAATGTGAGTTTGGCAAAGGCAAGAAGAAAGGAGCATAATAGGAGTGAATGACGGGGTTTTGTAAGGCGGTAATGGTTGTCACTCACCTGGGCCAAGGAATGAAACCTACAGTTGACGAGATGCCACAAGTAGGTAACAATGACAAACCCGCAAGGTTTGCTAGCTTCTAGCAACCCCACGCTCTTTCCTGAGGTACTTTCTAGCATCTAGCACGTGCCAGCTACGTTCGTGGGTACTTTCCAATGCTGGCGTCCTTTCCTGAGACACTTTCCAGGTATTATCCAACTTTCGCATACCTTCCTGAGCTGTTTTTGGGTATGACGTTATCATCCCAGCTGTATTTTAGGCCTAACAACTAGTTCATGTACTTTCTTGAGCTACTTTCCATGTACGTTCCTGAGTGCTCATGTAATTTCATGAGCCGTTTTTTCTATTCTATCCCCTAACCCCCTTTGTTCTAGCCTCCGTCATCCCTGATCCACTTTCTTTTACGTTCGTGGGTACTTTCCATCGCTGGTGTACTTTCCAGAGGTACTTTAAACATTCATGTAAGTTCCTGAGCTACTTTCATGTACGTTCCTGAGTGTTCATCTACTTCCCTGAGCTACTTTCCGTGTTTCCAGCTACTTTCCAAGCTACTTTCCTAGTTTCAAAGCTACTTTCAAAGATTCTAGCTACTTTCCTGGCATAACCCATGTACGTAACTAGACCATGTACGTTCCTAAGCTACTTTCCAAGCTACTTTCTTACTTTCATGAGTGTTTATCGTATTACGTCGTAGCCTTTTAGGCTATGATGTCATCACTCAGTTACTTTTCAAGTTACTTTCATGGTTTTCCGTGTGACGCCATAGCCTTTAGGCTATGACGTCATCCCTGAGCTACTTTCCATGTTTCCAGCTACTTTCAATGCATATAGCTACTTTCCAAGCTACTTCATGAGCGTTTTTCGTATGAGCTATTTTCATGCACGTTCCTGGTTACTTTCTATTTACGTTTTTCACCCTCTGCCTTTCATTTACCGTTCTATCCCCTACCCCCTTTGCTCTAGCCTCCGTCATCACTCATGTACTTTCCTGGCCTAACCCATGTAAATGCCTACGTTTTATGTGTGTAAGCCGTACGAACCAATGGTTCGTACGTACGCCATGTAGTCATACACCTCTATCCTATGCTAGCTACGACGTCACAAGTGCACTTTTCAAGTGTACTTAACGTTTGCTGGGCTTCATAACCGTGAGTTCCCCTTGAGGGGGGTTCTCCCTGATAAAAGAAGAGATTCGGCTAACGAGTCGGAGCCAGACTGGAATTCTGGCTCTGGTACTGGAGCCAGACTGGAAGTCTGACTCCAGACGTAGACGGGTTCAACTCTCTAAAGGGACGCGTGCAGCCAAACACGAACGCACCCTCAAGCGCGGAACCGACGAGTGCGCCTGCAGGCGCAATATTACCGCACGAACGAGTGAATATTTTTCGGGATGAGACGTTAATAAAGTGATTAAGCCCTTTTATATTTTCTTTTTTTATGACGTCACACGGAAAACCATGAAAGTAGCTTGGAAAGTAGCTGGAAACATGGAAAGTAGCTGAGTGATGACTTCATAGCCTAAAAGTCTATGACGTCATATGATAAACACTTACGAAAGTAGGAAAGTAGATTGGAAAGTAGCTCAGGAACTTACATGGTCTATCCACGTACATGGGTTACGCCAGGAAAGTAGCTGAGTAGCCAGGAAAGTAGCTAGAAGCATTGAAAGTAGCTTGGTAAGTAAGAAAGTAGATTGAAACATGGAAAGTAGCTCAGGGAAGTACATGAGCACTCAGGAACGTACATGAAAGTAGCTCAGGAACGTACATGAATATGGAAAGTACACAAGTGATGGAAAGTACCCACGAATGTACATGAAAGTGGATCAGGGATGACGGAGACTAGAACAAAGGGGGGTAGTGGATAGAATAGAAGAACAAAGAGGGGTAGGGGTGAAAAACGCTCATAAAAGTACATGAGCACCAGAGCTGGGCGCGTCTATTATTTTTTTGAGTGCGCCTGCCCCTATGCGCCTCTGCCGCCGGACCTAGTGAGCCTAGCACTTTTGAGCCTATATTTTTGTCAACATCAATGCTCCTAGCGCCTATGCGCCTGCGACTTTTGGTTTTGGTAGAAAATTGCATGTACGCATGGGATAGATGACAAAGTTTAAATATTGTAATTAAAGTTTGACAGCATGTGTGAGAAATTGTTAAATATAACTGAGAAAGTTTTTCAATAAAATATTTTATTCCATCCAATTCAACATTTGAGTTTTATTACACCTACAAAGGATTTCAAGATAACGACCACAGCGACCAGAGAAGCAGAGAAATAAGCAGCAGAAGAAGCAGAGATAACTACAAGCTTTCTACAACTAAAAAGACCTGTTATCCGGTTAAGAAGAAGAACTCACAGCACCCTCTGCTCCAGCCTACAAAGAATCTCTTCCGCTCCGGCTCAACAGCTCTGGCTTACAAAAAAGCCGAGCTTTCCATCAACCTACAAAGAGGCTCTCCCGCTCCGGTTTACCAAGAAGCCGAGCTTTCAATCCGCCTGCAAAGAGGCCTAGCTCTTCCACCTGCAAAGAGGCCGAGCTCTTCCACCTGCAAAAAGGCCTAGCTCTTCCGCCTGCAAAGAGGTCAAACTCATTTTCACCCGCAAACCCGGGGACTACAGAATTGGTGACAACAACTCGTGAAGTGGAAGAGAAAAAAATAACTTTCCCAGCACTCTTGACACTTCATATATATATATATATATATATATAAGAAAGAAGAATAGTTAGTATATATATATATATATATGAGCAGTTATATATATATATATATATATATATATATATATATATATATATATATATATGTTATAGTTATGTATATATATATATATATATATATATATATATATATATATAGATGATTCGATCGTCGAGTGGAAGCAGTGGAAACCAGAGGGGATGCCAAAAAGAGTAGGGTCAGAA
>JABUQX010098403.1:12500-17348 GCA_015478945.1 Trachelipus rathkii
CGGAGAAGGAGTCTGAGTCAGAGGAGTCGGAGTTGACAACGGCTCCGGTGCTGAAGCCGGTGTGGCGCTTAGTAAATAGATATTCGTTTAGTCCCATTTGGTATCAAAATATATGTTTATAAGGTCGTAGAACTCGAATATGAGGGTTGTAAGTTCGTAAAGGGTGTCTGGGGGGATCCCCAGAAGAAATGCACGGAACGCAAAACAGAAGAAGATGGAGGAAGGAAGAAGAAGGAAGAAGGAGGAAGGATGGAGGAGTCTGAGAAGGAGACAGAGTTGATACGGCACCCTGGTGTTGGAGCCGGTGCGGTGCTGAGTTAGTAAACATTCGTTTAGTCCCAGACTGACATTTCTATTTTCAAATCTCGTTTTCTTTTTATGAACGTCAACTGAAATATATTGTTTGCTATTTTATTTTATAAGTTTCATTTTACATTTATTCATTGTGTTTAATTTTTGTTTTCAATTTAAATTTTTTTAATTTATTTTAAAATTTTTATTATTTTTTATTTATTTTTAATTTATGTTGCTTAAAACATTTTGTTTTTACTAAAAAAATTTAAGCTTTTCATGTTTATAACGTAAAAAATTTATGTTTATACACTCTAAAGCATTTAAACAATAAATCAGTAAATCAAACCACCCTTAGCAGCATCCTCCTGTCCATCCATGATCTATTGATTCAAGTCATATTCTTTTGTACAACATAACACAAAATTGTTATTCTCTTTATGTTTATAACGTAAAAAACTTGTACTTTTACATACCCTAAAGCTGTAAATCAGTAAATCAGTAAGTCAAACCACCCAACCCTCCCTCCCCAACTTTATCTATGATCTATTGATTCTTCATTTTTGTATAACATAGCACAAAACTTTTATTTATTTTTGTTTTTTTGTTTAAATCATTTTTGTTTTTACTAATTTTTTTATTCTTTTCATGTTTATAACTTAAAAAAAAACTTGTACTTTTACATACCCTAAAGCAGTAAATCAGTAAATCAAACCACCCTCCCCTTCCTTCCACCCACCTTCTGATTGGTTGAAAGAAAGAATCTCATTACATTTGAGGATTGTTTATACACTCGATTTTCATCAGTAGGACATTTTTCGCTGTGCTGATACGATGACATCTCACCGCATCTCTACGCTTGTTGTTAATATCTTTACGTGGACTTTCGTTATTCCCAGCGATGTGTCATTTATATTTATTCGTAAACCAAATGGAGACCGATACATTGCTTGTATTCCAGCCGGAGGTGCAAATAATAGATCCTTATTCATTTCTGTTGAAGAATTCATCAAGATTATTGATATCGCCGGCGCATGCTTAAAGGATAAGTGTGTGTCATCTGATGTATCGACTCGTAGTGAAATACCTAGCTGGGGAGACAGTGTGAGAGGTTCTAATAGAATGGATGCTGTTTTCTCGTCATGTGACAATATTAAAAGCCTTGATGTACGCAACTATTGGGCCCATCGATCGACCTTTTGGCATACATGATTTAATATATTTAAAATAAACTTATATGTTTTTATGCTTTTATATGTTTTTATGTATTTATATGTTTTTATGTATTTATATAACGTTTTTTTCAATGAAAATTATATGTTATAAAATGAAAATTTGTTTTACATCCCTCGTATGTTCGCTTTATTGGTTAAGTTGTTAATGATAGCTGTTTATTCGTCTGGTTGCTATGGGTTAAGTATGTTATGTTCATAGTTTAGCCTTACAGAGAATAAAACTTTACTATGTTTGTATTTATCCGTTAGTATTATGATAGTTAGGTAAGGTTATGTTAAATTTTTGTTAAATATTACTATGTTAATGTAAAATTAACATTGATATGTTGGAGATATGCTTCACATAGTGTGAATAGGTTACGTTTTTGCATGCTATGTTAGTTACTTTATTGTTGTTAAGTATGGAACTTCGTTAATGCTAGCAGAATATTCGGGCTTAAGTTGTGTTAAGTTTGCTGTTGTACATTATATTCTTAGTTCAGGTGATGTTATGTTAGCTTTATTGATGTAAAAACTTTGTTACGCCCAATGTTACGTTAGCATATATTCGCTGATCAGTATATAGAACTTGTTTTTTAAGTTATGTTTATCCGAAATGATACTCAAAATGTGACTTGAAACAATAGATGATGGTAGGTGGGTGGAGGGATGAGGGACAGATCTGGCCTAACCATTCTAAATTTGCTATAAAAATGAAAAAAATAAAAAATTTGGTAAAACAAAAATGATTTAAACAAATAAAACAAAAATAAATAAAAGTTTTGTTATGTTATACAAAATATGACTTGAATCAATGGATCAATAGATCATAGATGGGGTTGTGGAGAGAGGGTTGGGTGGTTTGATTTACTGATTTACAGCTTTAGGGTATGTAAAAGTATAAGTTTTTTTTTACGTTATAAACATAAAAAGAATAAAAATTTTGTGTTTGTTATGTTATACAAAAAATATGACTTGAATAAATAGATCATGGATGGACAGGAGGATGCTGGGAAGGGTGGTTTGATTTATTGATTTACTGATTTACTGCTTTAGAGTGTGTAAAAACGTAAATTTTTTACGTTATAAACATGAAAAGCTTAATTTTTTTTTAGTAAAAACAAAATGTTTTAAGCAACATCAATTAAAAATAAATAATAATAAAAATTTTAAAATAAATTGAAAAAAATTTAAATTGAAAACAAAAATTAAACACAAAGAATAAATGTAAAATAAAATAAAATAGCAAACAATATATTTTAGTTGACGTTCATAAAAAGAAAACGAGATTTTGAAAATAGAAATGTCAATCTGAGGCTAAATGAATGTTTACTAACTCAGCACCGCGCCTGCTCCAGCACCGGTGCCGATATCAACTGTTTCCCACTCAGACTCTTTCCTCCATCCTTCCTCCTTCTTCCTTTCTCTCTTCCTTCCCTCAACTTCTCCTCACTTGTGTACCTGCTGAACCCTGGCATCCCCCGCCCCCAGATACCCTTTACGAACCCTTACAACCCTCATATTCGAGTTCTACGACCTTATAAACATATATTTTGATACCAATATGGGACTAAGCGAATATTTATTTACTCAGCACCGCACCGACTCCACACCGGAGCCGTTGTCTACTCCGATTCCTCTGACTCAGACACCTTCTCCGAATCCCTCCTTCTCTGACTCCGACTCCTTTCTCCACTTCTCTTATGCATCTCGTCCATTTTTTTCTAGGAACTCCCCGAAGGGGTGTCCCCAGACACCCATTACGAACTTATAATCATATTCGAGATCTACGGGTTCGATAACATATATAAGGACACCAATACTGTAATATTATACAAATATTTACTAACTCGGCACCGCACCGGAGCAAGCACCAGTGCTGACTCCGAATCCGAATCCGGATCCGAATCCGACTCCGACTCGGATCCGAATCCTTTCTTCAAATTTTACGGGGGCCCACGGATACGTAACCTATGTGTGTGTATGCTCGTGTGCGTAAAAATCGATTCCCTACAGGAATCGATTTCAACTCAAAATCGATTCCCTTCGGGAATCGATTTTTTCGACTCGCTCAAGGTCAAATAATAATAATAATAATAATAATAATAATAATAATAATAATAATAATAATAATAATAATAATAATAATAATAATAATAATAAACGTAAGAACGTTCAAGGTCAAATTTACTTTCACGATAAGCCTAACCCGGGTCTTTCCAACGCAGTACCGGGCGTAGCGTGAGCTACCTCTAAGAGGCAACACCCACTTAGGGGGTCCTACAGACACGAAAACTCGGCTACAACGAGATTACGACATCAACTAATACTATGCAAAATTTCAAAGCAATTCAATAACTCTAACATAGCAAAAAAACGACTTCGACCAAACTCCGCAGATACTACTTGCTACACTAAAACAAGTGACATTTTTGTAATCAGTGAAGAATTTTAGTTCGGAAAATGTAATAAAAAAATAGAAAAGTCTTGAAATAATATTTTCATATTTATAATAATGTAAATAAATACATTACGAGATTGTACGACAACTGCTCCATTTCCGTTTCTGCAATAGAAGGAGCGCCAGAGTTTCCAAAAATTGTTTTCTGCCATGTTCTCGAGAAAATATGTAATTTTTTTTCCCCCCCCCGTCGTCTCCCGGTGAGGCCGAGAGAGCCTGACTCGTTCCATCTTTGCGGTTTAATCTGTGGTATTCCTTTAGTTAAAAGAAAAAAAAAACAATTTTTGGCAACTCTGGCGCTCCTTGGCGCGTAAATCATACTCATAAACCGACCGAGATACCGAATTCTTAAAACGTAGTACATTTGCATTTTTTTTTAATTTATAATTTTTTTATGCTTAGTTTTCTATATATACTCCCACTTAAATTTTCACGCTTATTCAAAAATGCCATATTTATTTTACGTGTCTGTTTGTAGTTGTAGAATGTTTCGTGTCAATAAGTTATTTTATATATATATATATATATAATATATATATATATATATATATATATATATATATATATATATATATATATATATATATATATATATATATATATATATATATATATATATATATATATATATCATGCTGATGTAGCGTCGGGCGGGGTGACGTTGGTATTATAATCATTATTATTATTATTATTATTATTATTATTATTATTATTATTATTATTATTATTATTATTATTATTATTATTATTATTATTATTATTATTATATATTATTATTATTATTAATAATAATAATAATAATAATTGAAGTGCGTGAAAACGCGAAAGCGTTTACCGATAAATAACGGTTAAACACCACCTCCGATTGGAACGAAGTGTACC
>JABUQX010098404.1:17500-20000 GCA_015478945.1 Trachelipus rathkii
ATATATATATTATATATATATATATATATATATATATATATATATATATATATATATATATATATATATGCATAATATAGTTAAGGCTAAATGTGTTGAAAAAATATCAATTTAAAAACAACAAATAGCTGGTAACTTCGATTACAATATTTTCAAAAATTTTATCTTTCATATATATATATATATATATATATATATATAAATATAATATATATATGTACAATATAAAGGTATATATATATATATATATATATATATATATATATATATAATATATATATATATATATATATATATATATATATATAAATGAATATATCATGCACAAAATTTTATTTGCTGAATTCCAAACTTTAAAAAAAAGGGGGAGGCTTCTTCACATGGGGTGTGAAAAACCACCAACACTAACCATCAAGGTGCTTACGCCGCAAGAGGTGTAAAAATCCTCTCTCCACTATATATATATATATATATATATATTATATATATATTATATATTATATATATATATATATATATATATATATATATATATACTATCCCAAATTTCTACATACACTATAGGTATATATATATATATATATATATATATATATATATATATATATATATCCTTTTTATGGTGCAGATAAATATTTTTTTTTTTTTTGTTTTTGTTTCATATAATGCTTATTATATGAAACTAACAATAATTTGAATGTTGATGAGCAGGATCAAAAAAATTTTAAATACAAAAAAAAAAAAAAAAAGGGGGGTTAATGATTCACTAATATCATACTTTTTTTTTTAAATATCATATACGTTTGCAAGTGCTTCGAGACAAAGCTACTTCGTGAGATCTTTTTGATGTACAGAATCGTACCCCTTAAAATAGATAATAGTTTTACATGCAAAGTGATTCGTATAGGTTAGGTGAAATTTTTACTGGGCAACGTCAATGCAATAATAGGTTAGGTTTGCGTTTTACTGCAATTTAGATCAATATAGGTTAGCTTGCGTTTTACTCCGCCTCTAGTTTAGATCTGTGCCCCGTTTGATCTGGGTTTCACAAAATCTATATATGAAAACAAAATCCAATTCGGAACATATTTTACCCAAAAACATTATTTTTTTGTCTTACCTTGAATTCTTTCAATCGGTAGATCTAAAGCCGTTTTCTTTCTCATGCAAAAAAAAACGTTTTGGCTTACTTTATCAATTAATTTTTAATACTTTCATATTATTTCGTATCTTTCTCGTTCATATCATAATTAACTGTTAATATTTTAAACTACTAATATATTGAATTTAAAAAAAAAAATTATCTGCACCATAAACGGAGGTCATATATATATATAATATTATATATAATAATATATTATATATATATATATATATATATATATTATTAAAAAGCATATGGCATATATATATAATATATATATATATATATATATATATATATATATATTTATATGTAAATATATTTATATCATGCGTGTAACTAGAGAACTACAAATCCTACACTAAAACAAATGACATTTTTGTAATCAGTGGACAATTTTAGACAAGAATTTAATTTTTTTTATGGGGCTCGAGCCGACGGGGGACAGAGGGGGGACGAAGTCCCCCCGTCGTCCACCGGTAGGCCGAGAGACCCGACTCTTTCCATCTTTGCGGTTTACCACGGGGGGTTTTCTTTAGTTAAAAAAAATATATATAAAAAAATTCAGATTTTTATACTTAAAAAAAAAAAAAAACGAGATCACGATAAAAACCATTTTTGGCAACTCTGGCGCTCATGATATTGGTGAAACGGAAATTAAATACTTTTTGGAACAGTTATCGTACACTATCGTAATGTATTATTAAAAAATATGAAAATCTTATTTTATGAATTTTCTATTTTCTATTTAGATTATTAAGATAATGAAGAATCTTATTTTAAGAATTTTCTATTTTATTTATTACATTTCCTGAACTAAAATTCTTCACTGATTACAAAAATGTCATTTGTTTTAGTGTAGCATTTGTAGTTCTCTAGTTACACGCATGTTCTAAAGTATATCTACAACCCATATATTGTATAGATTATAAATAAATATATATATATATATATATAATATATATAATATATATATAATATATATATATTATAGTATAAATATTTATATATATATATATATATTATATGACCTTTTTCTGTTTTTAAACACAATGGTAGTTTTTGATTTTTTGTTTTTTTTTAAAATATATTTTTAATTATATGATCCCAACAATGAATTTCAGTGGTATAACGGACATGATTAAAAAATATATAGGACCAGTTACGTTTTACGGATCTGTAAACTTTTAATTTTTTTTTAAATTTTTTTTTTTAAACAGCTAAAGGAATACCAAAGGGTAAACCCGCCAAGATGGCAGGAGTCGGGGTCTCCCGGCCTTCCGGGGGAACAACAGGGTAGGACTATTTCCCCCCCCCGGGGAGGGTCTCCGGAACCCCCGCTCTTTGGTATTTTGG
>JABUQX010098404.1:25000-27432 GCA_015478945.1 Trachelipus rathkii
ATATATATATATATATATATTATAATATATATATATAATATATTATATATAGTATATATATATATATATATATATATATATATATATATATATATAATATATATATATATATATATATATATATATATCTATATATTATAATATTATATATATATATATAGCTACCCGAGCTGATTCGTAAGCAATTAGCCATCGATTCTGCTTCATGATTCCTACTAAAGTCTTTGGAACCGAAATAGACCTTCTTTATGGGTGGGAACAGTGTGGTCAAAATATTTTCAGAAGGGAGGCAGAATGATTTGGGTGAGGACCTTTAATTAGCAATGGACTGCTGGAAGTGAAATAACACCAGCACTCCTCTCACCAAGGACATCTTTTTCGCCCCGCCCGCCTTTCAGCATAGGCAGAATTTTTTGAAACTTTTTCATAAAATATAATACACCTCTCCCTAGTTCTGCTGCTGTTGTAGAGCGAAAATTTAGTATTGGTGGTGATACATTTTGAACGGGCAAAGACGGTCAGACTTTAACTGCTTTTAATTTTGAGCACCTAATCGTTTTGAAAGGTAATATGGATTCTCTTGTCCTTTGAAGACGACATTGAGGAGGAATGGAAAATCTTGAGATTTTTGTAAATATTTCATTCAATTTTTCCTATAATATTATAAATAAAATTTTGTAAGGGATATATACTATTAGTATTTAATATTAAAATCTTTCGTTGAAGTCGCAATTATTAGCGGGAGACGTGCGGACGTGCGGACTTGCGATAGCGGAGGTTTGATGGTTTGAATAAGTGCGGAGGAGCGCTAGCGGACTACGTTTCCTCAAGGTGCAGAGGTGCACGAGCGGACTACCCACAAATCAGCGGGGTGCCCACCTCTGATATATATAAATATATATATATATATATACTATATATATGATATATATATATATATATATATATATAAAAAATACACATTATATATATATATAAATATATATATATATATTATATATATATAATATAAATATATATATATTATATATAAATGGACCCCAAACCTGAAATGGCACAAATAAAACCCACAAAACAAGTCAATATTTGCGCAATTACAAACCTACTAATTCCCTTTCGGTATAATTTGTTGTTTTCAATTAATTAGTAAAAGGTAGGGTAATTACCCCATTAGGATCATCGCACTTTGTTGCAAAAGGGGAAAAAACGGGAAACCTAAGGGAAAAAGCACCACACACACACACACACGCACACACATACACCAATAAAAAGAAGGAAGAATTAAAAGAAATTATGCTTTTAATTACACGAATAAAAGGGAGTCTTTAAGGCATATAAATAGCCTATATATTCTATTCAACCCAATTACCATTTCTAGAAAAAGAGAAGAGTGAAGCTCAAAAAATAAAACCTGAAATGCTTTCTTAAATCCGAAAATAAAAGGCGAGTTGGAAGAAAAAGGAAAGAATTGGGGGGGGGGGGATAAGGCAAAAGCCAGTGAAAGAAACTCCCCATTTCTCCACACCCCTAGAATGACCATCAACCCTTCCCCCCCCTTCAACCCCTTTAGCGTTCTTCTGCTAAAAATGCAAAACCGCCCACTCCCGCAGGGTTAATCACGCGCATAAAGGGCATTCATGACCTCTGAAAAGGGTGTGCCTCTTATGTATGGCATAAAAATAAATCTAAGCTGAATTAAAACACACAGACACACAACACACACAAAAAAAAATGAACAGCCTGTCTCGAGCCAACCCGAAGCCAATTAAATTCTAAGAAAATAGAAATAAATTCTCGATTTTAATAAAACGTTGTCTCATCAAAAATTTTAACACTGTTTCATAACAGTTTCTGAACAGGATAAAAAAAAAAAAGAAAGAAAAAGTTTAAAAAATTATAAAAAATTATATAAATATTTATTCAATTATATCTAAATAAATAAATAGTACACATAATAGATATGAATAGATAATTTACATAAATACCGTAATATAATAATAATAATAATAATAATAATAATAAAATAATAATATAATAATAATAATAATAATAATAATAATAATAATAATAATAATAATAATAATAATAATAATAATAATAATAATAATAATAACGCTAACCATAATTATAATTACAATCATAATAAAAACCCTAATCAAAATTACAATCAGAACTACAATTATAATTACAATCACAATCATAAATATAACCATAGTCGTAACTATAAAGTCGCAATCACAAATACAATCACAATTACAATCAATTACAACTATAACCATAATTACAATTACAATCATAATCATTACTATAACCATAATCACGACCACAATTACAATTACAATCACAATTATAATTGCAATCACAACTATCATCATAACTACAATTACAACTACAGCCGCAATTACAATTATAATCACTATCATAACTTCAAC
>JABUQX010098405.1:0-2500 GCA_015478945.1 Trachelipus rathkii
GGGGAAAAATGACTGATGGAGCATACGATTCATTATAGCATGTTATATACATTTAATAGTGATTTAAAAACTGAAATTTATCCTTTCAGGATCTGATGTTCTCTGTTTTGGTAATATTCTGTATTCTAATTATGTCATATGTCAGAAGATGGTGACCTTGTTTTCCTAGTAATTTGGCATTAGTTTAATATATATGTACATAATATTATGTAATATTTTCATTTCATCATTATATAATTATAAATAGTGCAGCTAATATTTATTAATAACTTTATGAGCAATATGTAAAATTACCTGTGCAAACATGGTAATTTTTAATTTATTTTAAATAAAATAATATTTTTGTTAAAATATTTTTTGTATATTTTTAACAATATTTTATACTCTATTTCAGTTTTTAAAATGTTTAGTTAAATTATATTTTATTTTGTAATTTTAATTATATTTATTTTATTTAAATTTTGTTTTAATTTGTAAGTTGTACTTAAAACTATTTTTAGATGAGTAAGGAAGAAACTAAAAACACTATGGGTGAGTATTTCTTAAATTTTGCCAATAATATTTCTTTAATATGTTTATTATATACCAGTATAGAATAGGCCCTACTTATTTTAAAAATAAATAATACTGTAGCGTACTAATTTTTCCTTTTTTATTTTTAATGAAAAGTTATACAATTTAATAATAATTGCTTAAATCATTTTCTGGAGACACTAATAATAACTAAAGCCTAATATTTTAACATAGTAGATTATGAAATTTAAATATAATTTACACTTATTAGGCTTTTGAAGATTCATTAGGTATTAGTAGACCTACTTTTTATCAACTTTTATGTTAGAATATTTATAAAGATTGTTTAATTATAATTGCTTGAAAGTCTCATTTCTTAAAAACTTATTGAATAATAAATTCAAAGTTATAATTATATTTTAACAAGCAAATACTTCTTTCGATTCCGCTTTTGATCACTTTACTTCATCTTGGGTATGAAGCTTGGTTTACACTATTAAAGCTATTTCACTACTTTAGAGACACATACCTACTTTATTATATGTACAAAAGAAATTCGAATATACCGCACTCCTTTACTTATTGTGCACAATCTCTGCTCGCGATTCCTCTGAAATACCACCTCGTAGGCAATATCACGATTATTATATTTAATACATATTAAGTTAATCAGTCGAACCCAAAAATCAGCTTTAATCTATTATAGACGATTGAACGGAACATCATTCTCACGTTCTACTTGCTATTTATACATCCACTAGATCAAACCAGTAGGGCTGTAGTTAGCACTTACCCCTCACATATAATATTCATAATGATTTTATTTTCAAGTCATTACCTACGGGACACACACCAAGACTCGCGCTTGAAGCCACTCAGGTCAATGAACTGGCATTAGGACGTTGAAGTTCATGTTTCATCTAGTGTTTTTTCCATTTTATTCGACAAGATATTTTTGCTTAATTTATTCTATACAGAATGGCATCGACTGTATAAGTTCGACACGCACACAACCAGATAATGTTTTTCCGAGCAGGTAATAAAATTTATTGCTACAGACTATACCAACACCGTGGAGACCTCAGGGATACAGTACTGCTAGTTATTGATTAAGGGTAGGAAGCATTTGATTGTGCGGAGGACGACGGTGGCTTAAATCCTAATGGGACCAAAAGGTGTATATAGAAGTCGTTTACAGTGTGATAATGTGAGGAGTGATTCGGCGATACAAACCTCAGTTAGTGTATTAATTGTAAATACAGGTGTGCATACGGCAGATCGGTGATCATTTACTATAATGCAAGAAGTGAGGTGGTGCAACTCAGAGGGAGTTTGCATGTACTTATTTTGGACAGGAGCAGTCAGTGACGTTATCGTGAGGCCAATCGTGGGTGATAAGTTTATAAAGGGGTGAGAGTCGGAGGTCCGAGATAAAGATGTCTTGTATCCGACTCCACAGCATCAGTCCTCAACCAGATATTCTAGCTGTGACTCTCGAATTGACTTCAGATATATACAGAACAATATTAGCGAAGAGTCCACTAGTGCATTATTCGTTTTACATAGATCAGTTGTTTGTATTTCAGGATGTTGCAACAAACTTGCTGCGAACAGGCCGCGATTCATCATGTATCGACCTCGAACTCTACTCTCTTTTCGCTCACATCTCTCCAGAATAGCGTACATTAATAAAACTGCGCTATACTACTACAACACACATAACAATCCCTCCAGCAACTCTATTCGCTATGTCTATAAATAGGTGGGTAAATCATTTAACCTATACATACACTGCCACACGTCGGATGTCTGCGGAAGGCAGCTGAGATAATTACCACTCCATAGACTGATTCGGTCGCTATGCGAGATAAATAGGATTCACCAACATGTTATACGCTTATTGTTATATTTGAATAATATTACTTAGGAACTTTTGTTGCACTATTCATGTGTATTGTTCATTCTTTCCAAACATCTCTCGAGTTCA